>JAAAQI020139015.1:0-27832 GCA_011800005.2 Stichodactyla mertensii
CCTTCCCTCCCTCCCTCCCTCCCTCCCTCCCTCCCTCCCTCCCTTCCTTCCTTCCTTCCTTCCTTCCTTCCTTCCTTTCTTCCTTCCTTCGTTGGTTCGTTCGGTTACTTACTTATCTGACAGTTTGATCCACTGAAGCCAGCAGTACAGTTGCACTGGTACCCGTTCACCATATCGATACATGTGCCACTATTCTGGCAAGGGTTACTAGCACACTCATCAATGTCTTAGAGAGAGAGAAAATCAAATTTAGATACGTCTTGAATCAGAAAGCAAAGAACCACAAAACAAAAGCATATTTTCTGCGACAAACTATATATGCAACAGTAGTAACCAAGAGGCGTATCCAGGGATCCTAGTGAGCAGTTATCGGGTATTGCAAGTAGTTTTGGGTGGGGATGATTTCATACGGAAGTCTGTAAGGATGACAACCCCACTGAGAAATTTTGGTCTGTATTCAGTTAGTAATCAAAAATGTTTAACCATTAATGGTTATGATATTCCAGACCACTGTAACGTATCATGCACTTCAACCTCATTTTTAACTATAGCAAAGCATTTGATTATTCTGTACAGGCTATATATTTGTTACTGAAATGATTTTATTTCAATAGGAAATATACTTTGAAGCTTACTTATAGTACACTCGCCGCCTTTGGACGGGTTGATAAAACCAGGGCAACAATTGTATTTAATCATGTAGCTTTGTCGATACTTAGTTCGGTAGGCTTTACCATATATACGCCTAAAAACAATGCAAACAAGCAGTATGGGTTTCGTGATCTTTGAATTGGTATTAAATACAAATAGAAGAAATATTTTGATAAATTCAACCAAGATGGCGACAGTCTGACGTCACACTCGTCTCACCTCCAACCTTTACATCTCCACCAACCCCACCATCCGCAACCGTACGTGTAGTATTCACCACGTGTCACGTGATAGGATTCGGTGTAAGCAAATGCATAGCTAGGAAAATAATTATACATATTAGATTTTAGCAATTGCATCAAAAACAATTTAATGAAGTTACTGAGTATTGTCCGAATAAACATGTCTTTTCTTAGAGGGACTCTGTGGATTTCTGGGGGGGAGGGGAGGGGGGGAAGACCTGGGTAAAAAAGAAAGAAGACTCCCCTTATTTTTCTTTTCTTGTTAGCCTTTTACTTACTTAACACTAACCTCCCCTCTGCTTTCTTTGACACAGGGATACCAACAATAAAAACATGTGTCCTTTACCTGACAACCATCGAACAAACTTGGAATCCCCCAGGTACAAGAGAGCCAGGAGCAACTGATGTAGTAAAAATATATAGTTTATTTGTCGATAATACGATTCCGATATAGGGATGTTAAAACCAGGGTTAAACCGACTCAAAACAAAAGGAGAAACTATATTCACATGATAGAGAATGTGAGTATCCAGCCCACAGCGGTCACTGCATCCACCCTGACCACTCGTCACTCACCCTAACCACACATCAACCCCAACACCAACCACCCATCGACCCATCAACCCGACCAATCATCGACCCATCAACCCGACCAATCATCGACCCATCAACCCAACCACCCATCGACCCATCCATATGACTCGTCCAATTGTCAAATTATTTAATTTTCCAATTATTTATTGTAAAGATGAATTACCTATTTCACAGTGATCACCAGAGAATCCCGGATGACAGCTACATTTGTAAGCGTCGAACATGTCGGTACAGATCCCCGAGTTCAAACAAGGATTGCTGGCACACTCATTTTTTTCTTGAACATGAAGAGAGTCAGGTTGGTATGAGTAACAAAACTTGACTAAAGTAATCGCAAACATCTTACCGTATTCGCAAAGCTTTCCTCCAAATCCAGGCATACAGAGACACTTCAAAGTGCCTTGTTCGTACAGGGCTTGGCATGTGGCTCCATTCATACACGGAAATGAGGAACAAGGAGTCTAGAAAATACACCAACAATGCGAGTATGCTATTAGTTGCTCTACGACTAATAATGCCGTCATAATCCATTATCATCTTCATGATTATTAATAATTGACAGATTGGCTCCCAGCCGTCACGTGGTGTAATTTGTGCTAATCTGTGTTACGGTCACCAAAATGTCCGGAAATTTTTATTGAATTGCCGTACGAACTTACTATCGTTTAAATAAATTATCAACAAGAATTGTTATTTTTACCCTTAAAAATAGCACGGACATTTTTAAATCAGGGTGAAACAGGAGATTTTGCTTTTATACAGAGAGCCAGAAGTTTGTTCAAAAGTTAGTACATTCGTATGAAAATCAGATTACAATGTCCCAACTTTTTGGTAGGTGACGGGGGGCAATCGATGAATCTCCTACCAAGCACCCGATACGGTCATCTCTGAACGTGGGCGGGACAGGGTCGGAGAGGGCGTTGAGAGATGACCCTAACTAGCTAGGGGACAGCAGCTGCGTAGGAGACTATATAAATAAGCACAATTGAATTATAGAAAAATAAAATAAATGGTGGAAAATAATCGACATCTCTTTCAACTTTTAGAAAAAATACACTGATTATGAAACTTATTCAACATGAACATTTTGTGCGTAGTTTTTAAAAGATTAATACTTGTTTCCAAATGTCTTCCGTTGAGCTTACGGACTAAAATAAAAACTTGCCGCAAAACTTCAAAAAAGCTTTGCTTTTTTAAAGTAAATGTTTGACGCCAGCAAAAAACAGTAACGGGTTTACTAACATAGTGGAAAAATATGATTTTTAACGATTTACTCACGTATAGACTGTAGTGATTGAATCCAGTTTTGCTGATGAATTGCCCAGAGGCGTTGTACTTATCAGTAACAAGTATCTCACAAACATGTCTTCCGTGTATGTCAGGGCTGACAGCAAAATTAAACGAGTAACCAATGGATGAATTAACACAGATGAACGCACACTCGCCAGCATTTCTCACAAACCCACTCAAGGCTACAGTGACGTTAAGGGAAACGTTTTCGTGTTTTACAAAATTGGCGTAGCCGAACAAGTTGACTTTATCTCTGTGCAGACTGATAACCACAGGATCTGTTGCCGACGTATTGTTTGCAGTTCCTTCTGCTGTAGAAACTAAACAAGAGATTAAGACGAAAAATAAAAATATCTCGCAATGAATACCGTATTGCTTAGCTATCATATTTTTAAATTTGAAATCAAATTCAATCAGAATGCCAAGCGGTGCGTGCCCAATAGTTTTGGTTTTGAACAGTTTTGAGAACTAATGACGCTGAGCCGTTGCCAAAGTTTATTCGAGGTCGCTAAGAGCGACCAAAAATTTTTTATTAATACAAAATATTTTCTCATAATATTATTAATTTGCGGAGTGGACTATCTATTGTTTTTTTTGTTCACAGATATAATCTTGGGATGAATACCATTGTTGAGGAAAAAGAAAAAGAATGTACGAGTTATATACTTTTCAGTCGTGAAAACTCTTCTTTTCAAACAAAATAAATGGATTTTGTATTAAACTAATCATACATGTCGAAAGAATTAGTTTTTATTTCATATTTGTTATGGATAGGGATCTCATTTCACATTACACATTTAAAGAGATCAATAACAAGGAAGTACTGCTAGTTTAGTGGAATCAACGATGGAAGCGAGTACTTTATTTTATTTAAAAAAAGTTGGGAAAAAAGTTAGAAAAGTACTGAATTTTTAGGCCTCAAACCGGCGCAGAACCGTTTTGAATATAATCTTAACACCTGTCGCATCTTACCTCAGCAGGATGAGATAAAACTTAAACAATTTGAACGTTTGCTTAACCATAATAAAGACTATTATTATTATTATAATTATTATTATTAAAAAGAAACCGACGATGTTTTGAATCAACTGAGAAACTGAATCAGTACTTGCCTTGAATATGATAAAATACTTCGTTAAATGAATTCTATTCGGTGTTAAATGATTAAGTAATAGATAAAGTATGAGTTGGATACCTTTCTGGGCATTTAAAATGGCGAGCCATATAGGCGAACCATTTTATGTCCATAAAGTAAGGTCGATCGCGAATACTTTATATCACTTATGAAATGTCTAGGACTATATTTTCATGTTGTACGGATTTTTAAAATGAATTAAGTAATTTTGGCCCAGAAAATCTAAGTTAAAGTAGAATGCAAATGAGGACGATTCTTTTTCCATTGTGTTTTGCTCATTAATTATTAATGAATTTTATAACTGAACTAAAGAAAACAGAAAAAAAAAAAAAAAACCCCAGCATAATCTTAACTCTCTTTACAATCTAGTAAAAGGATAGTTTTTTCGTAAGATTCTTAGCCGTATCTTTTAATAACAAAATGAGAATTGCGGTTACAAGATGGAGAAAATAGTGTCGCAAACTTAGAACTTGTTAATAATTAAGTGATGAATTAATTAGCGTAACAGATCGGACTAAGCACTGCTTCTCTGGCTTGCATGCATCAAGGAAGCTAATTATCCCGGAAGGCTTCCTCGAAGCTGGGATGCTGATGAAGGACGCAGCTCTGCGCGCTCGGGTCGAAGATATATATCAACACCTATTTCAAAATAGTTGTCAAAGCCAAAGGACAAAGGCGATAGACCATAGGCGATCGATAAGTCAATTAAAAACAAATAATCAAGGCCTTAAAGTGGTTTCGGGGCTACAAACAGCACTGGATATCTCAACACTAACCTCTGTGTGTTCTTGACGAGAATGAAAAACAGAAAAACAAGTGATTCAAGCTATTCTTGGATCTTGAAATGACCTATTGCCTATCGCCTTTGGTTCTGATAACCCTTTTTGAAATAGGTATATTAGGCGCATTATGCAACCGTAGTTTAGTTATGGGGAAATCAGTTCGTTTATTCAAATTACGTGACTGTAATTCTCGACGTTTCTTGCAAGTTACGTAACCTTAAAACAAATATAGTCCTTTTCGCATTCGATAAAGACCACTATGATGCTTGACCACGGATTCACTTGTACAGGAGTACATGATTCAAAAATACCAACGGAAATGTGAAAGCACGACGTGAACAATAACATGGACTTTCACTAGTATCTATGAATAACTTAACTATAAACGAGGCTAACTCTGTACAAATAACAAAGTCTAAATCAGGCTTTGGCGGGACAGCTTTCCTTTAGTAAACACGTAACAAGTGCGACAGAGACAAATGTATGCCCCTAAATTCCATTTTCACCAGTCTTTCCCTGTCTTTTAGGGAAGGTGAAGAACCGGCAAGGAAACGCTGGTAAGTATGAACTGATAGAGATTTGGGTTCCCTGTGGTGGTGCAGCACAGAATTGTGGGGGCTGAATTTTTGGAAAAGATCAGACAGTGCTGCATTTTGCATTAGATTCTGAGACTAATTTTGAGGTCGAAATGTTTTTTTTTTCTTAGATGGAAGTTAAAAGAAATTGCCTTTCCCGAAACGAGAGGACTAGGTTCTAGTCGAGTTCGCAAAGTATCTATGGATTGTTTGGAGGGACAGGAATAGGCCATTTGCATGATGGTGTAATTTACTACCAGGACCAGAATGCTTTGAGCGGCTTCTATAATTTGACCAATTGTCTCTTCATTCTTCCCAGGAGAGTAGAAAATTCTGAATAACAAAGCATTTTTACAAAGCATTCTGGTCTTGGTAGTAAAATGACGCCATCATGCAAACGGCCTATTACAAGGAATAAGAGGAAAAAAAGGAATATGGACGAGTGTTGTTCGAGTTGCTAAGGACTAGTTGCTCAGGACCAATAACAGCAGACTTCTTCTTCTTCTTCTTCTTCTTCTTCTTCTTCTTTAATTTTTAATTTATTTTATTTCCGAAGAAAAATAAAAAAAAAAGAAAAGTTCTGAATTCCTCAACTTGCTATCAGTGGTCAACCATCCGAGTACTAACCCAGCCCTATCTGACTTGTCTTGAAAGCACAACGCATTTAACCGCTCGTCTATCGCTTTCAAAGAATTAGCATAACAGTACAAGCGAAAACAATGCACCACAAAGACTAGGTTATTTTTCTATTTCAAATCGATGTGAACCGTGGTTAGGGCAAGGGGTTGGTCGTATATGGTCTGGGGGCCGGCCAGCCTCTCCCCTGATGCTTCGGCAAAGATTCTCTAACCCCTAAGATGACGGAACGGCACTTCATCGCCAGTCAAGCTCGGAAATCCATACTGCGCCTCAGCTTTCAAGAGAATGTCTCGGGGGTATGGTTAGTGTGTTCACCGATTTTTTTAATAAATTACCGTGGCCGACCCGGCTTCGAATCCCGGAAGAGTTACATTTTCAACTTTTTTTCTTTCTTTCTTTTTCGTTTTCTTTTCTTCTTTTTTCGTATGTGGTTTTAAATGCGGAAATCAAGACAACCTTTTTGCCTGAAGTTTTTGCTCCTCTGCACAGTAGCTCTCTGAACCACATTTGAATATCAAAGAAAGTTCGAAAAGGATTGTGGTATTAGAGGTATGAAACGTCATCATGCTTGAGGATGACTTCATATGACCTAGCATCCTTCGCAGCCGCTTTTATGTCCGGTCTCAGGTTTCTCTCCCAACAAACGTACGCAGCACACAAAAGCAAAACTCTAAATTCAGTCATTATTAATCTTCCTCTTTGAATATTTCCAATTAAAACTCCAAAACTACATGATTTTTTCATCTTTCTAAGCCGAGATAATTGAATCAGTTTGAAGGTTTGCTAATGTTTTTTTGAGATTTTGGCCTTGGTTCGGCTCTTTTACAAGCTGAAATTAGATTAACTCGCCTGTCTTTTAGTTTCTTGCTTTAATTGGGGACACTGGAACACCTGTTGTCCGCTCTGATGCACTATAGATGTATAAGAAAGCATCCCATCTAGCACTGATTAATAGACATAGCAAAGATAAAAGAACTATTAATTACTGAACTACTCAAATACGTCAGAGAAAATGATTCCTATAAACAATAGCAATACTAAATAGAATTCATTTTTCTTTCAAAAATGAATCACTTGCACAAAAAACTGAAATTAAGTTGATGGTTTTTGAGGATACCTAGAAATCAGAACACTGTATAATCTTTTTTAGTTGAACTTATTTTCTTTTTTCATCGATTAATGGAGGAATTAAATATTTGAATTTGAAAGTTGAATTACCTTGTAATAATAATGAAAGTTTGAACTCCACTCATAGTTAGTTTTTGTCGTTAATATAATATCATACATCTTTATTCTCAGCCCCTTGTATTTCTATCTTCGTATCTTCTATCTTAGAATTGGCGTATTTTGTTTTTGAAAATAATTGTTCCAGATTCTTTATCTTGGAAACTCGTGTGGAAAGAGTTGCTTAAAATTACGCTATCAACATGGCAAACCGGCAAGAACTTTTGCAAAACGCAACTTAAACGGAGAAGGAAAGTGGCCGAAAAATCAAAATATTAACCGTTTACGGACTAAAAACACCCTTTGGCAGGAGAAAGAGAAAAAACGTAAGTCCTAGAGACTAGATAATCTAAAACACAGAAGAAGTTAATGACTTTATGTTGCCCAAGGGAAAATCAACTTGACCGACAATCAATACTGATATTTATTAGAAGTTATTGAATATAATCTATCCCAGTGCTTTTGAAAGACTTAAAACTTATGTCAATAAAATTGAACTAAAAATCTTTTCACGCTGCTTCTAAATAGCCCATTATTCTAATTGGGTTTGAAAGGTTTTTATTTCAAGTACTGATTGTAAGTTAAGAAAGAAAGATATGAATTCGTTTTTATTGGTTACCAGTTAAGTCTGTTATTCCAGTCAAAATTCATAAACGATGCGTGTTTTTAAAAAAGCACTCTGGAAAAAAGTTCAAGAAAGCAAAGCTGACTCAAAAACGGGGTCACCCAACTAGTTGTTTCTGAGCTTTTCCAGAAAATTAAACTTTTTTTCAGTTAAATCGATCACCAAAACAATTTGTAATTTGTACCGCTGTGAGTTTCGAACCCTCATTTTTTCTTTTTGTTGTTGTTTGTTATTCAAAACTCAAGCATCAAAGCACCGACTTGTAGTTAATTAATTAAAATAAAAAACAAATTGAACTGATGACTAAATCATCAAAAAGTGCAGTTTTAGATTAACATGGCCTCCTGCAGAAAGACATTTATTGTCAAAACAAAAGAAGGTAACAGTAAATAGAATAAGACAACTTTCGGTTCAACAGAAGGTCGATAACTGAGCTACAGACTTTATGGCAAGTGCCAACACGATATACAAGAACTTAACTTTTGTATACTTTCAGAAACGATTCGGTAAATAATTTTGACGTTTTCAAGTGTTTTATTAGTGACATTAATAGAGTTCATAGTGAAGGACTCTTCTTTTTATCATCGCACCTGTAATCATGGAGAGTTAGAACACTTTTAAGTGTGGTATAACTGCTCATGCAAACAGACAGTCGAACTGTTAGTTGTTTTTCTTTTCTTTATCCACATTTATCGGTTCCAAAGTAAGAAAATTTTTTCGTTTTTGGAACTCCATGCTGGACGTCCTTGAACGCCATACTAGTTGGTGGTAGCGTTGTAGTTAGTATTTGAAACTAAATCTATTTTAAAAATTAAGAATCACTGCATTTTCTGGGTCCTTCTTTTGATGACTTAGATCATCGAAAGTTTATTGAAAACAAGGAAAAATTATAACCTCCCTTTAGATTAGAAAAATCTTTTAGCCCAGCTGAGGATAGAGTGGTTATTATTTTAAGTTTCTATTGCATGTACACATACCTTGCCATAACGCACCACTGACTCACTCACTGGCACTCAGAAGCCAGCCAATCTGAGGAATCCGCTTGTGACCTGGGACCAAATTACGTGATTGCCTATTTTTGAACCTCACTTAATACTGTGTTTATGATAATGCATTATAAGATTGAAAATTGAAGGAGAAGTGAAACCGAATTTGATCAACATCAAAAAGAAATACTGCCTACATTATAGTTTTAAACGGGTTTGTTTGGCTTCTAAAAGACTTGGTATTCCAAATCTTTCTTTATATTTCTTACGAACTAGTTTGGGTTACATGCATGGTTCAGTATTCAGTAATGCAATCTTCTCGTGCACTGAAAAAATACTGCAGGAATACTGAAATTTGCCATATTAAGAAAGCAGACTATATCACTAGAAGGTCAGTGTACGAAGATGAGATTCCCAAATCTGTTTATATATGAAGAATTTAAGTTGAAAATTTGAGGCAAAGTGATGGAAAAAGTGTCTGTTTTAGCATTTACAGCCTGGGAAATCGAGCAGAATTACTGAGTAGATTTGAAAAAGTAAACAATAAAACAATTCTAATGAAGAGAACAACACCTTGAGCATAATTCTTTTATCTAAATCTCTCGTTTATATTTTCAATGAGTAAACAGAAATCTTTAAAATGTACAAATAAGACTACACTGACTGTAGTTTGTCGCGAAAAGCTATGAGAGGACGAGTTCAAAAAACCCTGAAACTATACAAAGCTTATGTAAGTTTGATGAGGTGCTCTGTACATGTGATCAAGAAGAAAATCCTTAATAAGGGACTTTCACTGGCTGTTTATTAATAAATCAGTGAAAATACTACGATTCTCATAACTAATCGAGCTGTGGATGCTAGATTTGTAGCTTCGTAAATTCTAGGTGTTCTTAGATGTTCTTCAGTCTCTTAGGCCTATTTACCCGTTTGCTAACAAGCTAATAGTAGCATCCCACGAAGCGATAACCCTTACAAGTTTTTAATCCTTTCTAGTCGAATTTGTCAAAAAAAGTGCTGTCGAGTAACTGATTATCGAAGTATGGGCACTCGGCGAGTGATGAAATGCAGACCCGCCCGGATTTGATCAAGCGTCACGTCCGTGCTGATGAACCATAATTTCTCAAGTAGTATTTAGAAATAAAGGTGCTTTGAGACTGCGTAAAAATTGTACTCAAGATTGGCAGAAATTTCAGGTGTCACTTTTTATTGAAAGAAATAAAATTGAAGTCACTAGTTGGGTTGAAAATATGACAAAAAACTTTTAAAACTGATATCTTTTTATCTGGGTTTATTTTAGAGTCAGTGGTCGATGTTTTGGCCAAGAAAATCTCTTACTTATACTCAAGAAGGCGTTCAAAGTTTCAGCAAGCAACTGATATATTCTAAAGATAAAACTAAAAACGTCAGAAAAAAATTATTGAAAATTAATTAAAGAGTAGAGAGAAAAGTTTGAGTAATTAATAAAGCAACCAAGTCAGAAGTAAACGGGACCTGTTTAAGTTGGTATCATCAGCCGCTATCTAGTTTATTAAACTCTGGAGTTTCATTATGTTTCATTATATTAACCAACTCCATTAAGCCCACGACACGAAACCATTGATTCTGACAGTAGTTATGGATGCTTAACGAAAGCAAATAAAAGGAAAAAATCTTATATCAGATTGAAATCAAATAGTCCAGTGAATTATGAAACAATTTGGCTTACTTCAAATTTTTATTAATTTTTTAATAATAAAGAGTGTGCGAGTTTGTTATTTCACAAATGAAGAGATTAATAATATTGAGTTAAATTTCTGAGTTTGTCTAACGTGCTTAGTTAAGTTTGCTTTATTAAAATACAGACTGAGTGGTCTTTGGTAAAATTTGCTTGGAATTTACTGAAATGAAAAAGAGAGAGAGAATGAAAGAAAAAAAGGAAGAAAGAGATGAGGCTCGCGACTAAACAAACTTAGCGAAACCATATCCTTGATAAAAACTATTAATGATAGATTTTAGAGAAAAACGCAGTTTACTTTAAGCTTTCTAGAAGTAAATTTGATCAGAATTTGTGATAAGAAAGTACGCTATATCGGTAAGACCCTGACAGTTCCTCGCTAGAAAAAGTAGATAGATCTCAGCTAAAAGTGTATGTAGAGTGCAAATGCTACACTTAAATTTAACCGTACAAGTTAAGTGTAAAAGAAGGGATATTATCAACGAAAAAACCCCCAGCTAATAGTGTTTAATAATTTTGAACTAGTTATTTGGATCATTTAGAAATTCAAAGTCCGGCTGAACTAAATCAGAGTTAAATGTATTGAATTAAAAGAAATCTTGATTAACAATGCCTCTGACATCATTAAAAGATATCATTTACTGAGCCGGGAAAAAGAGAGAGAATTTGAGAAAATTTTGTTAACAAATTCTCTTAATTTTAAGTAAATTGAGTCAGTAACGACCCGAGTTTGTAGAATTGTAATGTTTTACTTTGAAGACTATTAAAGATTGAAAGAACATCAATATATGGCAAACTGAAAATAAAATATTATAAGCAAAAAGTTTACCGCACTTTACTAACAAAATCGTCATAATAGTTCATAATTAAAATCAATTTAGAAATAAAGAATTATAAAAGTATATTTGTGCTAAATATTTTCATTTTCGCTTTATAGTTTATAGCTAACTCAAACTTTGTGTGACTATGAATAACAGATTTGAAAGTTTGAAGTGTAACGGTTGTGAAGATTTTAGCGGGTTTGCTATGTAGGGGGAGAGATTTTCTTAAAAAGAATGATTGATGACAAACCCTACATCGCATTTTACACCTGTCTTGAAATACTTATTTTTTTACGCTGCTATCTTTGAGCTTTTCAAATTGTTTTCTGTTAGCTCCAACTCACTACATTGTAAAGCATTTTGACATAAATTGACAGCTGTCATTGAAGCATTCGTTTGTAATTTACACTTTGCCCAAAGAATCCTGGCATTTGATGGGATTCCTTCCGTACTCGTTTGACAAAAAGAGTTTCCTCGGCTTTCAGATAAAAAAGAAATCATATATCTCTTGCATACAATATCTGAAAATTAGTCCCAACTAAAATATAATGATAACGATGCTGCCAAGTTTCAAGAGGGATAATCAAAATTTACGATATTACTTTCCGTTTGCCAAAGAAAAGAGAATGTAAACTGAATAAAAGTGAAGGGAAAATAAAATGAATTCTACAACATTGAAAGACCTTGGATTCAAAGAGTTACACCTTCGATCTATTGTGTTTTTCAACTCAAAACCGAGATTTAATTAGTCTGCCTTGAACTCTTTCCACCGCTATTAGTTTGTCCTTGCTTTGTAAACGTTAGATGAACATTATTTTGCTATTAAAGGCAGCTAAAAAGGAACTCCTTTTGAAGTAATATGCTGGTGTATAATAGTGTTTACTTAACAAAGTAATAAACTTTTTCTTAGTCGCAGCGCCGAGTCTCCGAAATATTCACCAACTGGTTTAAAATTTTGAAATTCGGAAGAAAAAAAAGCAGAACGCGCGTTGGAAGAGGAATTTCTGCATCCCACACATCTTCCAACCGAGATCTCATTCTTCTTGGAATGGGACTTTACAGTAGGCGTATAATTTAGTGTTTTTTGTCTTGTTTATTATTTAGATTATAGCTATTTTGAATGTAATGTAGCTAATAATAGGCGAGTCATAATGAACTGTGTTAGAAGGGGATGTCCAGGTGATTCCTGATTGACATGTGACGAGAGATTGTTCAATTTCCTCTGCGCTATTTCTTAGTTCAATACAATGGCTAATTATTGAAAACCACTGACGATAAAACTGATTGCAAACGTATTTAAACCATAGTATAGTGGACTCAAGACTCACTACATTGAACAACCTGAATCAGGTTGAAGAAACCGTCCGAACTGAGTCCCGAGATTAAGGCTAGCAGATCAAATATGGACCGAGATGTGACATTTTGTTTTTCTCTTTCTCGTAGCGAGACTTTGCCTCCAGTTAAGCGCTCTTCTCCCGTTCATTCATTTGCTATCCACGATATCCTCGGACTAGGAGAAAAAGACGCAAAACCTACAGCCAATTCCATCGTCCAGGAGACTTTGTCCGAGCGCTCCCACTCAGCTCTCGACTCTATCACAACACCGGAAAAATTCACGGGTAAGTTTCAAGCTTCTAGTATTTATTAGTAAGCAAAAAATTAGTTGGACAGGAAATATCGTGGTTATTTCTGTATCGAGTTTCCGTAAAAATAGAGAAGCGAGTTTTGAAAGCTCATCAAAAGTAACTAATGCACTGCCATCCGTCTCTAGAGCGTGTGGTGACGATTAAAAGGACAAATACGTTTTAAATGAACTCTAATGCTCTAATTAACAAGATGAACACTGGCCATCCTACCGGTGACAGTACTCCTTTTGAAGCTAACAGAAACCAAATCTCAACACAAATGCCTAAAAGAAATATCACTCCATCGATATTATAAACCCTTGATTCAGCCACTCGTTATAGGATACGACTACGATACATGCCACCTTTGGATTATGTCGAATTTTAGACTAATTTCAGTCCACCGCTTTTTCCAGGGCTTAAATTCAGCAATGCTGAAAGGATCAGATCGACTAAATCTCCCAAAGTGTATTAGTACAATTCACGTGAAATGTGAAGTCTATTTGGATGTTTGTCGTTCTCATTAACGCACTTTTTGCAGAAAATCCTCAAATTTTTAATACTGTAGAAAACGATTCTATGCTTAAATTTTCAAAGAAAGTTTCTTAATTTTGCAGCTATGATATTTCTTTTTATTTGCGTTACTAGATTTACGAAATAATTCCAAAGCCGAGCCAAATATCTCGATAGCAAGCCACGAAAAATTGGGGGCCAAAAAGACGAAGAAACGAAGGCACCGGACTATTTTCACGAACTACCAGCTTGAAGAGCTAGAAAAAGCGTTTAAGGACAGTCATTACCCAGATGTTTATGCAAGAGAAAGTCTCTCACTGAAGATCGATCTCCCCGAGGACAGAATCCAGGTATGTACTAGTGGGTTCGTAGCCTTCAACATTCAAAAATTTATCATCTATAACTGGCTGGCGTTACTAAAGTGATTGTACGATTGAGACAAGAAAAAAAAGAAAAAAGAAAAAAAAAGAGAAAAAAATCACATACAAAAAAGAGCAAACAATGAATTCTTCTTTTATTTATAATTTATGAAGCGTTAAGAGTCTGAAAATAACAGAAAAATCAAGAAAAAACAGAATAAAGAGTATGAATCCATTGGAGTTGATAACATCTTTGAGGTTCGAGATGCGAAGCTAAGAGAATCGACTAAAAAAAGACTCCCCAAACGAAGCTAAAGTTTCGTACTGATTAATAGATGCGGATTAAAAATGTAACTGTCTCACTTAATAAATCCCATGTTGTTTTTACTTTGCCATGTTGAAAGCTCACAAAAATTACTCGCTCTTTCTCATCATTAATGTTCATTAAGACTATGAACTCGCTCTAATTACGGTAATTATACTGTACTTGCACTGCTCGGCAGGTGTATTCATTGACAGACGAGACGATTCAGGGACTACCGTAATAAATCAAAACCAAAAGACAAGTTTATAGGCTCAGAGTTATTAATCTCGGCAAAGATCTAAGACAATACTTAAGCGCTGGACGCGCGCGCGTCACTTACACCTCGAACATCATCTTCTTCTCTCATTTCTTTTTCTTTTCTTTTTTGGGCCTACACTTTATTCCTACCCTTTCACGAATAAAAGAAGGAAGATAGCAAAGCACAACATTAGCTTGAAAACTCTAGCGAATAGCCTGTCTCTTCATAAATATGATTTCCAATACTTTTTTTTTTCACTTGTGTCAGTTAAGATCGGAAGTAGAGTAAGCTAAAACTAAGACAACAGAAGCATCGAACCTTAATTAAGGTCTTGCAGTTTGTAGTTTCTTTTATCGTGTGATGCCTTCATCTGGCTTGAATATTTCATATTTAGGTCTATACCTAATTGCTTCCTTTGTCGTAACTTGACCGACCTTTCGGATGGTTCATCTAGTTTATTTAGCACTCTTCAGTTTTTATTACAGGTCAAATATAAAACGTTATCGATTCGCTTTACAGCGGAAATACGCCAGATAACATGGAAATCATCTTAATAAATTTTAACAGGAAACACACATAGCGTAATGAAGTTTTCATAAACCACTCATCGCCAATGTGTAGTCATTTTTTCCCGCTTTGATTTTAATATAAGTTGAAACGACGAGACAGCATTGATGAAGCTGTCAAATAGCTGGTCAAACGATGTATTCATAGCTAATGTAGATTCTGACAGTCTCTCTTAGTCAGCGCCAGGCAAACGTGCTTTAAACACAAGACAAATGACTGAACATCCAGTCGAGTGTAGACTTAAACTTGTGAATGTGTGTGAATGTTATAATAGTTAATTTAAACAGTGTTTTATGTAGATGGACGAAAGAAAAAGAACGACTTACGACTGACGTGTTGGACTCGTGCCTTTGAAAAGATCGCGATTTTGAATTGAAATTTTTGAAGTAAAGAAATAGAAAATGAGAATGAAATTCCGCATTGTCAGTTAGGTTGTAGATGCATGCGGGTACTTGAATTGATGTTTGATAGCACAAGACAGGTTTTGTAGACTGCATCCGGACCTCCCAACACCGCTAGATGCTAGGATCAAAGAACAGAAAAGAAAGCGCAAATAGCGGATAAGAATGTAGAACTAATTTCGAGACCTTTATTACCCTTTGTTTAGTTAGGAACAAATCCTATTTCAATTGAATGCAAGGAAACTCAATCTTAAAGAAAACAGAAAGAAAAACTGCGTGTGTTTGTCAAGATAGACAAGAAACATACAAAAAATGGTAAAGACGCTGGTTGGAAAGGCAGATAACGAGCTTCATTGGAAATCACACCGTCAGTAGTATAGCCCTAAATGAAGAATTATCTATACACAAGCTCAACGCAAGGTTTACATAGTCCCAATGGCACTAATTTAAATTGAAGATCTGAAAAACCAAATCTGTCGTTTTTGTATTCCGGTTTTTTCTCCCTTTATGTATTGGCCTTTCTTGGGAAGTTGAGTTGTTCGGCACGCTTGCTAATGACAGAGAAAATTCGCCCGCTGGTAAAATAGTAAATTAGGTCTTGAACCTCGAGGCCAGTAAAAGGGCTTTTTACGAAGATTATCAGGCCAGTTTGGAAAGAGGAACTTATCATCATATCTTTAGCAGCGTTTATTGCAATTTCTTTGTTCTTCACTAGACAGAAAAAAACAAAAAAAAGAAAACTCGGAAAAATCCTCCAAACGTTCCTTCTGAAATGTACACAGTTTATCCTCTGCATCATTCAAGAATTTCCCTCAAATTCTAAGAAATATGATATAAATAGCAAACAAAGATAACTCATTACTTTCACGGCGAATTTACTTGAAGAAATCCTTCGTTTCGCTGTGCCGCAAACTGCAGGAATATTTACTTAGTGACGCCCGACGCTGCCACCAAATTTTAATATTATAAATACAAAGTAAGTGTAGAGTGTAAAGTTTGAGAATTTCAGTCAAGCCGAATTTCCTTTGTTGTTCGAGAACAAAATCCAGTTTACTTTGGGGTTCAGATTTCTGTTTTCCTCTATACACTAGCTTTACATTTTCTACGCTAAGTTTTCTATCAAATACGAAGAAATACGAATTTGTGGTGTAAAGTCATGTAAATGTCAGTTTAGATTATTATTCGAATACTGAAGAAGAGTTTATTCGCTTTTTTGAGGATCTTCTCTGGAGCAAAAGGGGAAGAAAAAGGAAAAGGGAGAAAAACAGGATTCGTGAAAGTCGTGGAGTTTTTGATTAGTGACTCAAGAGCTGTATGTTATTGTACTCGACATTAAACAATTGCAAAATTCCGAAGAAATTTAGTTTTTCCTTTTCTTATATTCTGTTTTCTTATATCCTGAATTAACTCTATTTTACACATCACACTTAATCACTGAACACCTCAAACATCTCGAAAAGAAAATGAAAAGTATGACACGTCGTGAAGAGCTTTACACAAACTCTCCGTGACATTTTTACCTTCAAGTTTCAAGTCTTCAATCAGTTCCCAAAACAAGCACTAAGGAATGTAATTAGTATTAATTGCGGAAAATAGTCTTATTTTACTACTTATCAGACAGACTGAAAACTTGTTTCTTAAATATACCTGAAAACAGGTTAAAATGAAGGTTGGCAGAAGTGGATTTTCGTTTACTCTGATAAATCATATGTTAAATGTAGCGAGATTGTCCCCGAAATGCGCTATTCTGAAAAACTCATTTTCGTAAGGCTTTGGGTGAAGCAAAAACGACAAAATTGATTTATAAGCTAGATTTGTCAGCTATAATATTGAAATTTCAAGCTTGAATTAAAATTGTGAGTTCATCTCCCAAAGTCAGGTTACGTTTCATCAGAATGGGCGAGAAAAATTCAGATAAATTTTTGTACAGGGAGTGTTATTAATCTTTTCAGACAAACCTATTCCTATCTGCGGGGTGTAACTAAGGTTTTATTGCTGCTAATTTTCTACGCTTTTCGCCTGCTATAAAGAGCCTAGTTAGAGGATTCAAAAATATATTTGCCAAAAGCAAAAGGCGACGATTAAAAAGGTCGGACAAAATCACCCGTTGATTTGAGTAAAAACATCGATTATTTTGGAAAGAAAAATGACTATCGGGGGGGGGGGGGGACCACGGGGATGTACCACGGGGATCCCAAAACCTGACCGTATATCTAAGAGAAGAATATCTTGAAGAAAGATACCCGACAGAGCACTGCAAATCATAACCCTATGGGGGCTAAAACTACAGTGTAGCTTCGTTGATGGTGGTCTGTAAATAACACCGGTACAGTTGAAAGGTTTTGCTTTTTCTTTTAGAAGTTGGAAGTTACGCGCTAAGAATTTTTGGTGACGCGGCGAAAAAAATCAGTTTTGACAATAAAAGTCCGCAAGATTGAATACCCTATGAAGACTTGGAGACGCTAGTTAGCGCTAAGCTATTCAAAAATGATAACCCTGTTCAAGACAATGTCATGGAAATATAGAATTACCTTGTCTAAGACCAAAATTCCGAAAAACCATACCCTATCCAGCGGAACATCCCCGTATAGGAAATATGAGAGCACCCCCCCCCCCACCTCTCCCCGGGATGACTTGATTCGGTCATGAAACATACTAGCGGCTATATGGCTTGATAGCAAGCTTCCTCCCAAAAGATTCAAGCCACAAGTATGGACGATTCAAAAACAGTAAATTATTTATCGAAAACCATATTATAAAGCAATTTTTTCCATGTTGGTGATCTTTCAGTTCGAAGATAGCCGAGGGCTAAACTTGTATGGGCTAATTTCAATACAGTTCAGCCGAAAAGTTAAATGAAAAATACTTGCCCCGAGGTTAGACAACATTTAATTTATAACTAGCCTAATATTTTGATAAGAATTCCATTTTCGTGGTACTTTTACTTTTTGTTGGAGTAGGTGAAATACGAAAAGCCGTTAAAGATTTATAGTGCTGATGAAATCTCTTGGCAATTTTAGATTTTCATTTTTTTAATGTCAAATTGCTCCACCTGCTGAACAAGCGGCCATTTTTTTGCACGACAGTGACAAGAATTCGGTGTTTGTAAATGTGTGTTGTACGGTTCAGCACCGTGTTTCTTTGCCGGATATATCAAAAACACATAAACAAAGCATTCAATCTATAACCTATACTAACAACCTATTATTTGGTAATTTTCTTTACTTGAATAGACTAACTGAGGAAAACCAATCTCAGACAATTCAAATATTCGGGGAAATGTGAATTCACCAGAAATAATGTTAATAAAAAACACATCCAAATTGAAAAAAAATAGCCCAATGAGCTTGAAAAGAACAAAAAAAATGGGAATTTGCTATTCAATGTTACTTTTTTGAATCGGCAAACTGCATCATAAGAAAAACAGATATTAAGATTTTAAATACGAAAAGTGATAAATTGAATGTTAACTTAATAACCAAAAAAGCATAATTTCAATACAAGATTTTGCTAAAGGAACACATTTTTAGAAATTTCTTAAAATTTTCGTTTAGAATTGCAAACGCGCGTCGAATTTTCTTTTTTTGTCTTTTATTGATGAATGAATTGTAGTTCGACAATCACGGTTCCCTAAAAAATGTCTAGATAGTCGCTTTAAGAGGCTTGTAATGATTGAAATCAGAGCAAAATGGGGCCTCCTTAAGTCTGCCTTGGGCTATAGCACTGTAATCAGTCGGTATTTCTCCAAAAGGGTGATCGAGGCACGCGTAATTAGACACACACAACAACCCAATTTGTAGTGGAGTTGAACAATAAACGATTTCACTACAAGACACTAAGAAGTCGAGGCCAAGCCTTTTTTCTGTTCTTATTTTTGTTTGGATTTATAGAAAAACCTGAAATTCCAGTCAAAAAGAGCTTATCTTTCGTTATGTTTGGAAAAAGATGTCGGAGAGGAAAGCGGCTTTTTTTGCAGTTGTGTTGAGGCTGTTTGAGTCACACCAATCATTATCCAAAATCTACAAAACCCCTAAATGCCTCAGTGGGAGAGATAAGGCCTTGTTTGGCCATTAGAAAAACAAGAATTTTTATAGAAGAAGAACTAAATATTTATCATGACAGGAGAAAGGAAAAGTCAAGACCATAAGCCATCATATTTCCAAGACAAATTTATTCGCACCCAAAAGATTTTTGGGACTTAAAATTAGTCATCCCTGCTTGACGTAAGCGTAGTTTTCCTCGAGGATTAAGACCTATTTTTATTACCTTAAATAGGAACCTAATCAGAAACTAAAACAATATTTTCTTTGCTATCTGAGAAGGAAAAGAGCGCTGAGGAATAACTCCATGCAAATATTGGGATATCGGATCGTCAAACGTTATCTGTCCTAATGTGATGAGAGGAAAAAGATTCCTAATGTGATGAGATGCGGTGGAGTGGAGCTGTTGTACTAAAAAGACTAATCAGAGCTGTTGGAGGACATTTCTCTAGTATATTGTCACTGAACTAGGACATAAAGGCTTTGAAAGGCCATTGAAAGGACTAACGTAACATATGACTAAGAAGTAATTGTGCTTATCGCGAAATGGCTTCTTTTATTTCGACTTGAGGATGACATTATAAGAGGAAAAGAAACGCTCTGTAATGATAAAATTGGGTTCCTTGTTTTCAAAGAGACAAAGAGCTTTAAAAGTGCACACGAAGTGCGCATTTGAAACCGTGATTTTGAAGTCTCACTCCACGGCGGTGCAAGACGCTACACTATCGATTAAGATTTTAGTAACATAAAATCGTCTAGATTTCTACTCCTTTTAAGCCGATTACCAAGAGATAACAGCTTTATTTAAAGTGAAAGAAATCTAAGGATTCCGTGGCAACATGGACTCAATATTCTGCTTACGAACTGAACCGAACCGAACCGATATTGCGGTTAATGGCGTAGCTTTTTTTACTTATTTCGGTGTTAGATTTCATCGGCTTTTAATCTATAGTTTGGACTAATGATAGGTAATAGCAAATTACATACAATATTCGAGATCCCGTTAACACAAAGGTTTTTAATAAATAATAAAAGCCGAGAAACCCATCATAACATGTTGACATGTAACGATGGCAAAAAGCAGCTTTGAACTTATAACTTTTTAATGGCAAATTAAAAGAAATTATTTCGTACAAAATTAAACTGAAATAGCGTTTTTCAGTTCTTGTAAACGATTAGAAAACACAGCGATTTGAAATTGCAGGTACATAATTAAAACCAGTTTTGATCGGTAGCGGATGGAAATCGAAACGCACGAGTTTTGGGAGTAACATTTTGAGTGATTTTCTACCGAGTAGTTTATGTAGAATTTTTTCTTAAAGACAGAAGTCATTAAAACCAATTGGTATACCAAAAGTTGCCAAAGTTAGCAGTTTAGTTTTACAATAAGGAAAAAACAAAGTCAAAATAACACCAACTCCTTAGTGATGGGACTTTGAAATACAAAGCACTTGGATGATGTTTACGCTGTCCGTAATAGGATTGAAAAACAATACATAACTAGGAGTCATTAAAAAACTAGACCAATAAAGCTAAGTATGGCCACCAAGACCAAAGCGAAGCTGAAGTAGATTTCTTCATATTTGATAACTTTTCAAGTTCGTTGAGGTTTGGAGCGATAATAGAGATAATGATTCCTGAAGAAGAGTGGAATTCTAGTTTCCAAAACAATCTTTATTCTAAGATAAATTACTTTATACCAAACCTTGGAAATTTGGTAGTCAGCGATCTTAAATGTGAAGTAATTTGAATAAAAATTCTTGACCAATGTATAGTTTCCTCTTATATTTTTTGCTTTATTAAGAAAAGGGAACTTTATTTGTGAATGAAAACACCAGCGTACCACTTTGTTAGCCTAATATGAGAACTCATTAAACTAAATAGGCCGAACAAATAAAATCTATTCAAAAATACCGTTCTTTACGACTGACGCTCCTCGCATATTGTTCAGAAATTATCAGAGTTCTACCCTTCAGGCAATTCCAAGATTTTTGTGTCAAAATGGGCCATAAATTGAGAAAATAAATGTTGCAACAGATAATTATAAAGTGTTCAGATAATTCATAATCATTAATGAAATGACAATTGGCTTTTACAAGTCATTTAACTTATTGATTTTGACAACAGGGTAGCTCTGGAAAACTAAGTTATTTTAATCGAGCGAGTACTAGTCTTGTATTTCTACTGTTCTATCATTGTTTGGTTTGAACAATTTAAAATTAGATTACTTAATATCTTAAAATACATCACAGTAAAATCGTCCAAATGGTTAAGCTTGAAATATTCCACCGTCTTGCCTTTTTCTCCATAAAAAATTTCTTTCACCAGAGAAGAACTTCCGAATTCAACAAATATATGTTTTCGTCAGTGGAAACTGATTTCAGCATATTTGAAGTCGTCATCGGTAAAATCGATTCATTTTTAAAATTTCTCTTGTTATATTTTTTGACATCTCAAAATTATTTCGAATAAGGGATTGTTTTGAATTTTAGATGGAAGTGACCATAGTCCTTTTTGCTTTTGGTTGAAATTTAGTAAATCAATTCATTTCACAGACCACGCCCAAGAGGTAGAATGCTTTGACTTTTTTTCTTGGTAACTAAAACCCTCAATTACAAAGTAAAGAAACGGAAAGAAAAAGTAGTAAAAATATAAACAACGACATCCATATTTTGTAGATATTAAACGCTAAAATCTTTGCATGAATACGAGCCATCGGGCGGGAATCATAAAAGAAAAGGAACTCTTGAGTTTGTGTAACTAGAACATAGCAGGCTCTCCAGTCACTCACATGTCTTGTTGTTCTCCGTTATTTTAATAAAGAAAGTTGCGTTGAATGGTTAGGCCAAGATCTCCGAACTCGATAACATTACCTTTCAATGTGTGCATCACTGCCTAAATCAGAGCGCACATTTCAAGGAGTTAGTTAAACAGGATAGAGCATAAGCTTTGCCATTTACAAATTGAAAATCCTAAGTAAACATCGCACCTTATTTCATTCATTCATTAATATACAAGCCACTTTATTCGGTTTCAGGTTTTGTTTCGGTAAAGTTAGTTTATTGATAAACAGATATGAACTCTTTGTGTAATAAGAGACGGAGCTGAGATCATTACATTGAACTCTCCCATGTGTGTATCCAAGATAAACGCTGCACGATTACACCATGTTTAATAACAAAATCCAGAACCACAGATCGGTTGCCAAGATTTAAGACAAAGAGAAATCAAACAGTTTATTTATTGACTCGGTGAGTAACGACAGAAAGTATTTATAATTTTGATTGTAGATGGAAGGGAAAACGGATGAGAACACGTCAGAAGATTACAAGCACGTACAGTCGCTGCACCTTGGCATCTTCCCCCATAGTCATATAATTTCCGATTTCGTTTCTTATCGTGCTCATCTCATCCTCTGGAGTCTGTGTTATCTTGACTGAATTGGGCAGAACTTAATTTGCTTAAATTTCTTTTGGTATTATCGCATTTTCGGGGATGTCTTGGTTGTACAACGGAAGAACCTGGCAGTGTTTATGACAAGCGAAAATTAGAGAGTGTTAGGGATATTATCGCAAGGCATTTTGTAATTTACTCTATATAAATACTCTTTTACTTCTTTTAATAGAGAAAGAAAATGATTCGAGATAAGCATATCTGGTTTCTTGGCGCAACCGACTTTGACAGAGTTTCTTTTTTTCAATTTAGCTTTTTACTAAGTTTGTTCCTTTTGTGCAATTTGAAGTTTAATTCAAACAGTTACCAAATTTAAGTGTTGACTTTAGGCAATAACGCTCGCGGTTAATCGGCAAACAAGTCGCATGAATCTTCCTTTGTAGCACGAAACATGCGATTTGCCCAAAATCTTTCCTCATTTACTAGTAAAAGTTGAAGTAATAAAAGTCGAAAAGTGAAGGCTGAAAAAAAACATGTCAAAAGAGAAAAGGACCGAAGACAACAACTGCAAACCGAAGTTGATTATAATATTGACTGAATACGACAAGATTAATTCTCTTCTGTCCTAATACTCTAGGTTTGGTTTCAAAATCGACGAGCCAAGTGGAGGAAGAAGGAGAAATGCTGGGGACACAGTTCAATAATGGCTGAATATGGCTTGTACGGAGCAATGGTGCGACATTCCCTACCTCTCCCCCCTCATCTCACTCCTAACACAGCACCCTGGCTGCTGGGAATGCACAAGAAGGCGAAACAACAAGATGAAGCCTTAGTTAACGAGAAAGAAAGTCAAGAACAGGAGGAGGAAAGCGAGGAAGATCGAAGGTCTAACAGCATTGCGTCTCTCAGGAAACGAGCGATAGAACATATGTACAATAACAATAACAACAACTATAAAAAAGAACAAGATCACGAATTCGCGGTGAAAAATATTAAGAAAGAGCGGGAAGACGACACACCTTCCCCAGCCCTCTCTATTGAGTAATGAACAATTTATCTTGATTGATGTGCACGCGCAATATCGATATCAGTCATGTGACCGACTGATAGTTTTTTAACTTGAATGTACTCTACCCATGTAAATATAAAAACAAGGTTAAAGAACACTAAAACTTTACAATACCCTTAAAAAAATCCAACATTCGGTTGCAAGCATTCTAGTAAGAAACTGGGCTACCTGTAGATGCAATGAATGCAAAGAGACTGGTTCCCAGGTTGCCTAGCAACAAGCTTCTTGCCCATAAGTTTGTAGATAAGGAAAATATAGTTATATTATCACGTGAGATTGATTGAAAACCCTACGGTTAACAAATTACACATATGTAAATAATTAATATTATCGATTTAAAGATTTAGCTTCGCATTTCAAGCGTTCATTTTCTGGTTATTTGTTTTATTCTTATTCACGTCCAGCATCGCTAATATTAATTAATATTAATATTTGTTTAGGAACAAATTCGAAGCAGACAATTTCGTAGTTAGTATATCAATGAAAAACGAATTTTTTTCCGTGAAAATTGTACAGTAAATTTAATAATTAATTATTTATAAATCGACTGAACCCTGTAAAAATATTGTCAGCACCCGGACTATTATTGATAAATTAATTTAAAAAATATGTTCCCAGAGAAACAGTTGTATCACGTACAGAACTTAACTTCTACTGATTTAATAGATATTACTTGAGTGTTCAGTACATGAGGTGGTTCATAACACCATACTACTAGGCTTACACTGTCCTATGTATCTTATCAGTAGTAGTCTAACGTCCCGAGCTACTGGCTACATTACCTTACATTACCTGTCATGACCCATCATAATAGATCTAGATTTACTGAACAGTATATTCTTGAGCGCTGAGATGCGTTCGTCAATGGCTGACAGTGACATACTCTAGAAACAACAATGAAAAACAAGAGAAAAATAAGATAACACTATTTTCCTTCCCTCCTAAAAGGATTTCTACTTGATTCTTCACCTCTTTGAACTCATACTCAAATATGGTAGAAATACCCCAACGTTTTCAAGGTTTGTTTCCAAAATACCCCCACAAGATATGGTCTGAGCTCCAAAATTTTAAGCCACCCTTTCACCCTACATCCATAGGATAGCAGGGATAGTTATTTAATGCCATTCCTTGGCCACCCCCTCCCCCAGGGGAGGGATTTAGCCGGGGAGAGAGGGGCGAAGATATTTTCAACAATGGCGCAGGATGGCGCACTTCATTCGTCGGAGCACAAATCTAAAACCATGTAAAGAACATTTCCTAAATGAATTAACACTTTTATAGAATCGAATAAGTTACCGCTTCACTGGAAGGCAATTGCAGCCCGAAGACAAAAGACTGATAAGCTGAAACTGATTTGTGTATCGACCAAAAAATCTCGGCAAACGGCAATGAGTCACGATATCATGGAACTAAGGACATTCAGCTGGACAAATCACATCGCGGCAAAGGTCATTTTATTATGATTTTCTAAGAAAACTTTGAAACTACAACGTCGTAACCGTGGGAATTCCGTGCCTTAGGTTTTACACAGTTGTACAAAAATCTATCTCTAAGTGGCGTACAAAATAACGCTTACCTCAATTGCCAAGGAACTACTTGCTTGTGATCTTGAAGTTTGACAAATCTAGAAAGTAAAATTCATAATCCACGTTTAGACACGTGACACTCCCAACTGGTCATTTGTACTAATCGCAAGACACAGATTAAAGAACTGCTAGTAGAACACTTATGTACGCAGTAACAGCTTTCGTTACAGCATATACTAGCATCCCGTAAGTTCGTCACAGCCAAGCGAAATCTGTTCTAGAAGTAAAAATTCTATACGTACATTATTTTTATGAAAGTATTCTGGTGACAAACTCTCCAGGTGAAGAATTCTGCTTTCTAGGTCTCGGAGGTGTTCGTAAACATCGAGTGGAACAGGTCTCCCTGAAAAAATATATAGATATTAAAACGTATTACACTTCAAGCAAAGACACGTCTGTTTCCCGCCAAAATGTCAGTCTCAGATCACGGACGCGTCTGTTTCCCGCCAATTTGTCGGTCACGAATTACGGACGCGTCTGTTTCCCGCCAAAATGTCGGTCTCAAAAAACGGGCGCGTCTGTTTCCCGCCAACGTGTCAGTACTGAAGGCTAATGGGAGCGACAAGTTTTCAAAAGATTAAATAATTTAACATGCACGCCAGTCAAAAAAAGTCTTGCCTGAATAAAATTAAGAATGATTTTACATATAAAATCTGGATTGGATTGGATTGGATTTCGGGATTCAAAGATACCCACCAGGAGTAAATCCTAGATGATGTTCTATATTATGAAGTCTTTCAGTCACAGAAGGTTCGGTGCATGTCAATTTTGGTTTCCCAGAGACTTTCCTGTTGTCTGTCACGTGACTTAATGCCTGTGCCTCATCTGAGGTGTTTGTATTACCAACACGAGTAACTAAACAAATACATAAGGCAAAAATCAAGCTTTTTTATTTAATAAATTCATTGGTTAGCCAGGAAGAGGTGAGGATTTACTAATACTTACTAAATGGGATGCCTGTGTCAAAGGGCTACAAATCTCTACCACAGGCTACCCATGTGGACAAGTAATTTGTAGAAAAACATAGATACATTTATTTCATTATCCAAAATGTTAACCTCACTCAACAACTTTCCATACTTGGTGAGGAGGAGGTGTGTGTGGTGTGTGTGTGTATGTGGAGTGGGGGATAAGGTGGATGAGGGGTGAAGGATCTGACTCTACTACATCAGTTGGTCCTCTACCCATAAAACAAAAAAGAAAGTCTGTATTCATGCTGAAAACACTCTTTACCTTTGATATGACTTTTCTGACCAAACCTTGGCACAAAAATAGCATCTGTTCTTGCACAGCTACTGGCTGAGGTACATTAAATAATATGTAAGTGATACAACTAAACAAGGATCAAAACACCCACCCCACCCCTCACCTGATAATTTATTTCAACACAGGGATCCCAACTATGTATACTTTTAAGGCTTGCAAACACTAGGCATCAAGTTGCTGTGACACGATGCAGGGACATGTGGCTGCAACAATTCCCCTTGTGTTTACTGTGGAATTTCTGTGAAAAATCTTGTCCCTGCAACATGCACACGAATTCAAACTGGTCTGAATTCATGCTATGATTGCAGCAACAAAGTGAGTTGCAGCGAGTGTTTTACAAACAATACACATTAGGTGACCTGTCACTGTGACACATTGCAGCAAATTGTCACCTAGTGTGTTTCAACCTTTAGACTAGGGAGTTGCGTGCTTGGAGCAAACATTCTATTAAAACAACATTAATGTTTACCATTTTCTTGACTGCTATCCACAATGTTACAGAATTCCCGTCTGTTGATTAGATCAACTTCATTCTGTTTCTGTTGCATAAATGCAGATATTCTTCTGTCAATCTACAAAAAATTCAATCATGAATAAAAATGATTAGTAGCATGAATTATATGAAATTATAGATAATGTGTGGAGTATACTCCAGTCCTATATAGATATTTTATGCAGCTACAAATTTTTCTGTCATTTTTACCTCTGTCTTGTTTGCTGTAACCTGTACCAAGGTCCAGTTGATATCATGGTGTGTGGTATCTGTAAGATTAACAAGAATTTCAAAGTTGATTGCTTACAAGAAAGTGATTAAAATGCACTATAATCATTATTTACCATCTTGGTTGTTGTTACTTGGAATTTTAATCTCATTCAAAGAATCTTGCCCAGTTTTAATCTTTTTTTTTGGCTGTTCTGAAGTATTAATGACTACTTCATTCTTGTTCTGGGTTTGAAACATCTGCAGAAATATAAGTGAGCAAGAATGATTATTAAGATATCATGGGATATTCAAAGAAATATCAGAGGGAAGAGAGTTAGAGAGCTGTTGTGCTTTTGTGTTTTAGGCTTGGAGAGGTTTGACACTTTACCCACATTTTTGTGACCTTTGTGCAAACAGCTGTTATCAACATAATAGACATAATCTTACTTGTAGTTGGTTTATCAGTTTA
>JAAAQI020139016.1:0-12327 GCA_011800005.2 Stichodactyla mertensii
CGAAAGTTCGTTTGAAATTCCGAAGTTCGCGCGAACTTTCGCAATTTCCGAACTAAGTTCGGAACCCGATCGGCAAAGTTATGTGAAACGCATTGTAAGTGCCTGAATGAATACATGAAGTACATACCTACAAAAGCCGCCAAAACGGACGTAATCAAATGGTGATATCTTAGCCCGGAATATCACAAGCTTATAAGGTTTCTGGTCTTTTATTTAGCCTTGCTGACGAGAAACTACCGTTCTGAAATGGGTTCGTTGGCTTGAGAAAGTCTTCAAACGCCAAGACATCAAGACGACTGCATTCATTTGTGATTGAGTTTGTGTGTATTACAAACTCAATCTCATCTTGGCTTTTTTTCGGCATGGAAGGGGTAAAAGAAGTACACGACGCTATCCATAAGTCTTCTCAAGATGATAGACTTTATCGTGGATTGGTTTTAAACAACGAAATGAAAGTCCTTGTGATCAGTGACCCGTCAACAGAAAAGGGGGCAGCCGCTATGGATGTACACATAGGTTAGTAGGAAGCTTCTATACGGGGTACATAAAGTGCAGGAATTCTTATAACTGTCAATTCATATTTACTTTGTATTTAGTCTAATATCAAATGCGATATCTTTGAATTGATTTTGTTTGAAAAGGAATACATAGAAAAACAGCTGTCTCATCATATGCATAATTCATAGTTTGTGTTCATTATTGCCAATGATCAAAATATGTGTTGCTTTCTGATTGGCTAATTGTTGCCTTGCAAATAGGATAAAGAACTTCTATCTGCTTTCAAACTTCAGATATTTTAATCATTTTTTGAGACATTAAGTTGTGACATTCTGGGTTCATTTCCTAACTTAAAGATAATCCACTAATATAAGGGACTGTTCATTTTTTATTGGGAGGGGGGCTTGTGGCTTTGTGAGGGGGTCACCTGAAAAATTTGTGCTTGGGGCACAAATGACACAACAAGAGTGTAAGTAAACAATATGCCACACAAAAGTTATTTCATTATCATTATTATCAATAAACAAGGTCAAACTATAAGTGGGCTAAAATCTATTGGATGATGAACCAAAAATCAATCAGCAGTAGAGCTGATAATGCCATTATCAGCAGTAGAGCTGATAATGCCATTATCAGCCCGCTCGAGTCATTTGTGGCCCACTGAGCGTGTGTTATCTTCCCCAGGGAGGGGGGTGGAGTGGTACCAGAGGTGGTTCATTGATAGGGGTCGACCCCTCGGGGACGCTGCTGATAGAAGCATAAGACTGCAGTGTAGCAGTTTTGATGGTGGTCTTTGAATAATGCTAGCACAGTTGGAAGTTATGTAAAAATTGTTTGGCAGTGAAAAAAATCAGCTTTGACAAAAAGTCAAATACTCCAGTTTCTAGTTCTCTGTTGCTCAGTGTTAGCCTGTCATTTTTGTGTAGAATATTCACATGCTTCAGTGAAGGTCTGTGGAATTTCAAAGTGTTTGTATTGTTGAGGTTGTGAATTCTTTACTTCACCATTGCTATGTGCGAATATTTCGTCAATGAAACGAGGCTAACCCTGAGCAAATGAGTTTGTAATCAAGAAACACAGCAGTATTTGGTGATCTTGAAAAGGGTATATTGTATACCCTATCTAAAAATAAGACTTGAAAACGTTTCATAGCGTTAACATATGTCCAAGAAGGATGACCCTGTTTACGACAATATCATGAAAATAGTATACCCTGTCTATGACCAAAATCCCGAGAAACCCTATTCAGTGGAACATCCCGGAATAGGATATGCATGAGAGTAACCCCATGCTATTCACCCTTCTTAAATAATATGTGCCTATTTAATTTCGGTGTCAAAGCAGGGCTAAGCCAGCTGGCTTCAATGAATCGTATGCTAGAACCAATGTCTTTACTTATTTACAGTCAAAAAATCGGATTTAATTTTTTGTTCTTAGTGGTAACAACCAGTTTTTTTCAATCAAGATATAGGTTAAGTTCAAAATATAGATTTTGCTTCGTTTTTTCAAAGATTATGAGAGTAATTTAAAGGCATCAGATGACAAGAAAAACTATGAAAAGATGTTCGTATCACAGCAAACATCCTTCGAAGTTATAGGTAAATCATGACTAAAATAGACGTAAATTCATGAATATATGTTGTCTGATATGTATTTATTTTTGTACTGTTGGTTCCTTCTTTGTATTGTTTTTATAGTCTACCATGTTTTCAGTTTTCAAGCTTATGTCAAATCTTAGTTTGTGTCTCAACCCATGAACACACTACAGTTGAACTTGTTGCTGTTGTAAAAGGAATCATCAGTTGATTTAAAGGACTTTACTTCTAGTAATATTTTGACTAAAGTTTTGAAGAATAGTGAATATATAGAATGATAATTATAAACCTAATGAGTGAGTTTTTGCAATACATTTTGCTAATGTTTACAATGTAAACATGAAGACCAGTGTCAAAATTTTATGATTTCATGATCAATATTTTACGAGGGATTTTTGCCTTTTCGAACACAGTTGACATTGTATAGCAGTCCACTTAGTGCCAAGAATACTTCATTTTCCTTCCCACTATAACAGAAACAAGTTATGGTCATTATATTTGGCCTGATTTATCAACTGGCTCAGTATAACTAACTGTTTATTGCACAGCATGTAGTTTCATCTCTGTAATAGGTTTGAAATAAACCAAAACAATTTAAGATAATGTAAAGTTTGATACTTAACTGAGATCCTGATAAAAAAAAAACCTGGTTGTTACCACAAAGAACGAAAAAAATTAAATCCGATTTTTCAACTGTAATCAAGTAAAAGCATTGGTTCTAGTATAGGATACATTGAAGCCATGCGGGCTTAGCCTCACTTTGATGCTGAAATTAAATATGCACATATTATTTAAGAAGGGTGAATAATGCACTATTACTGTGTTTTTGTACATTAGGTAGCATGTGTGATCCTAAGGATCTTCCAGGTCTGGCACACTTTTGTGAACATATGCTTTTCTTAGGCACGGAGAAGGTACTGTATACTCTATGTTGATAGAATGGTGCAGTTTTCATGTGGGTGGGAAATATGGTACTGGCTTACAGCATGCTTGTGATATGATATTCCATAATATTGATTGGTATCCCATTGTTTAGTTAACATTACTGTAATTCCTAGAAAATGAACTATGAGGCATTCTGGTTCTAGTTTAAAGGTTCATTATACTTATTTTGACAAAACCCTGTCAAAATATTGGGACCCCAATTTCAACAAGACATGTGAATCACCAATACACTGTACAATTATGTAGATTACTGACTGTCATTTTTATATTTATTTTTACAGTACCCCAAAGAAAATGCTTATACTCAGGTAATTGCACTAATTAAACTTCATTATATTCATCTCATATTAAGTATTTGTATTTTTTTAACTTTTCACATATTTGTTGTGCAGTTTTTAACAGAGCAAGGAGGGTCATCTAATGCATTCACATCAGGAGAACATACAAATTATTTCTTTGATGTTAAATGTGAATGCCTTGCAGAAGCATTGGATCTGTAAGTAACCACTTTTTAAATGCCTAAATTCAGTGTTGGATAATCTATTTGCACCAGCAATGGCTATAGAGCTTTTAAGTGTGGCATCACTAATATGAAAAAGTGACTTCTGTAAAGACTTTTCTTTGTTTTTTTTCCTTCATAACAAGAATAGTTGTACAGAATTCTAATTGTTACAGGTAAAGGGTCTATTGTCAACAGGGTTTTTGGCTTTATTTTGGCAGATTTTGTAAAAATTTGGAACTAGAAATACATCACAACTTAAAGCTCTATTGAACTACATACACACACTGTATAGTAAGTGGGCTCCCTATGGGTTGGACAACCAATTGTATGGTGCTTATGATCATTCAAGGTGCTTAATATCGGGTAGGAGATGAAGTGTCCCATTGTATTTAACACTAACCTTTGGGAAATGAAATGTTCAAGAAGATATTAATCACAGATTAATAAGAGTCTAGACCCAGGAGACTGGAGCCTGGCATGGGGTTAAGTAACAGGTCATGCCATTATGACCTAATAACCCAAGTATTTTATTCCCATCCTATGAACTAACAAGGGTACCTTGTTCAGGAGAACAGCCAATCAGGGATGTACACATACATGTACACATGTACAAATCATATGAATAGCCTTAAACATATCATTAGCTTTTGCCCAGGAAGCCAGCAACAAGGTGTTTGCCTTTTTACCCTCCCACCCATCCCACTAGGTAGTCATGATTATGTTATGTGGTTATGATTATACTTGAGATTATACTTATGAGTTACAGCTACTTGTAAAAAAAATGTAAAGTGTAAGGGCATATGTCCTCTGATACATGTCTAGTTAGTGATTCTTTAGATAGAATACTTGTAAGATGTGTACTTTGATAGCAATGAAGACTACCTGACCCCAAGCTTTGTGTGAAGCCACATAGGGTTTAGATAAATAAATATTAATATAGTTCTCTATAGCCTCAGCAATGATACAGTAGTTACAACCTAGTTTTATAACATGGAGGGCCAAATTACTTGATTGTGATTGGTCAATCAAGGAGGGCTTTATTCTTTAATTGTAGGCTATATTATATACTTTCATTGGCTTCCATCAAGTTTTGCAGCATTTGGTTTGGCCCACTATTTTATAAACAAGTAATCACAAGGTTCCTGTTTTCAAAGTTTTGGAATTTTGCCAAAACTTTGAAAATACTCATGAAATTAATCCTTAATTTTTCAGCCCCATGCAATTATACTAATCACATTAATTTATTCCTTTTCAATTTAGATTTGCACAGTTCTTTTTATGTCCTCTTTTCAATGCCGATGCTACTGATAGAGAAGTGAATGCAGTGGATTCAGGTATGACCTCTGCCCAGGAAAGTGGGCATTTGACTTGACTGTTTTTTACAAAGGATTGGAATATTCTTGAGTACTAGATGGAACTTTAATCTTTACTGGCAGGAATTAGGGGAATTAAAATGAAAAGTTTAAAAGAAACAATGTTTTGCAGCTACGTACCTATGATCAAGCATTTTTATTTTTTGTTATTTGGGAACACAAGAAAGTATTTATTTTCTTCCTGGAAACAATAAAATGATGAAAGACACTAAACCAATTAGAGAGTCCTTGAAGCAGTGAGTCAGACAATCTGCATAGCTGGTCATAGCTCATATATTGGTAGCTGGACTATCAACATAAGTCAGAAGTGTGTGATTCACGATTTCACATTTTTCATTTCTGTGAACTGTGCCATTTACCCCAGTGTTAAGTCATCATGTTTATACTGACAGAATTGATTATTGTTTAAGATGGCTGTAATTCAGTGAAGATGGAGATAACTTATTCAGTTTTCTTGTCTCACGTATTCTTTATTCTTTGTGACAGAAAATTCCAAGAACATGTTACATGACATGTGGAGGCTCAACCAACTAGACCGTTCCACTGTAGATCCTTCTCATCCTTATTGCAAATTTAGCACAGGTACAAACAACTCATTTTCACCTACAAGAGACATCTTAGGGCTGGTTCTATCACTGATGATTGCTGTCAATCACAGGGTCATCTCATCCCAAATTGAGCTAGCCATCAGTGATCATCAACAATTATATGTGAATAATGGTAGTGCTGTTCATATATTGTCAGTGACTATAGGGTTGGGAAATAGTGAACAATCTGCACTGTACGATAAGTGGTCGCTAACTCTGTTTACTGACCACTTACTGTTACCTTACCAACCACTTATCGTTACCTTACTGTTACCTTACCAACCACTTACCGTCCAGAGACAAACACTCTAAGATGAGTATTTCATTTAAAATTTGGCTAATTGTGAGTGGTAAAACACCTACAACATGTTAAATTATAATTTGTTGTTAATAAAAACTGACTGACTTATTAACAAAACACAGTCTTATTATTTCCCAAAATATAAGATATGTTTTCCAAATGGATCCTTCCACTCTTTACAATCTATTTTATCAGCACAAAAAAGCGTTGACATCTGAAGTTTTTGCATGTAAACACTGTAAACTGAGCAACTGTTTGTGCTCTGAGTTCGCCTACTTATAAAATAAGTTGGGAAACCTACCTTAGAGAAGTGTGACACAGTAAATATGCAAAAGAAAGGATTAAATGTTAATAATAATCTACTGGCAAGAAAAGAGAAACATTATGAATTATAAGATAAATTTTTAGACACGGACTAATTGTTTTGACAACAACAGTGTCACTAGCTAAATCATCAATTAAAACCAGCAAACTACCCGATTTTCGTAAGATATTCTTACAAATATTTTATTTCCATGAAAGTTTATATAAATATAAATCGAATGAAGTTCATGTTTGCGTCCAAGCTTGAAGCATGAACTATTTTTCAGGTTTGTTTATGTTTAAAACGTGATGCTTTGGCAGCAAAACTGTCAATTTGTGTAAATGTATGCATTTGCGGTGGGACACTAAACATGTGAGAAAAGTATGAATTCTACGGCAGGAGCTCCAGGACTTTGGAGCATGGTAAAGTGGAAATTCAAGAGAATGAGCGGCATCCGTTATGAAAGAATTCCAGAATATCTCAATGAGTTTACGTGGAAGAGAAGAAATGCCAACACTGATCTGCTACTTGCTATACTTTGAGACATTGCTGCTGGTTATTGAAGACAAAAGCAACAATGAATTGGCTCTTCAGAGCCACCACATTGATAAAAGTCGGACCTCAGTGCTTATACTGCTGTTTTGTATCTCTTCAAAACTGTCTTCTTCATTTAAGATTACCTTATCATATTTTATATCTTACTGTTACTTTACCGACCACTTACCAACTACTTACGTACCAACCACTCCTGACCTTTTACCAACCACTTACCAACCACTTACTATACAGTGCAGATTGTTCACTATTACCATAGGGTTGAGTGATTGACAGCAATCATATGAGAACTAGCCTTTATAATAACTGTGTCACTGATCAAACTGACTTTTTGTTTTAGGAAATAAAATAACTTTAGATACTCGACCAAAAGAAAAAGGCATAGATGTCAGAGATGAGCTTTTAAAGTTTCACTCAACATTTTATTCTTCAAACATCATGGCTTTATGTGTCCTGGGAAGAGGTAAAGTATAGTTGTAATTCTTATCGTATGAATTAAAGATTATATTTGTGTCAGGTAGGTGTAAAGCAGTAAAAATAATATGCCCAACATTCTGATAAACTAGACTTTAATTAATTTATAAATTAATGAGATGAAAAGGAACACAGACTGGACCATGACTTTGAGTTAGCTTCAAGGCACAAAAAAGTGCATGCTTTCCAGTCTGCTGGATGCTTAAATAAGAAAACCACTTGGGAGCTAAAATACTGTATGTTTCCTTTTCACAAACTTAGCTGATTACATGTACTTTCTCTTGTGTTCTATCAGAATCTCTAGATGAACTCACTGAACTTGTAGTAAAGTTAATGTCCAGTGTTGAAAATAAAAATGTCACTATACCAACCTTTCCAATCCATCCATATGGAGAAGACCAAGTACAGGTAATATAAGATCTCTATCTCTCTATTAACTATGAGTTTGTAAAACTTACTCAGTGTTAAAGTGTTTATATGCCTTCACACTTTATTGTTAAGATTTAAATTCTCCTAATTGCATAGATACTGCTATTTCCAGTTGAGAGTGCCATGCGCCATTTTCGATTGGGTTGAAATATGTTTGAACTCATCAGTTCCCATGCCTCAAATGATATAGTTTGACAGCTGACAAACACGTTGTCTATACATGTGAACTTGCTGGAGACAGTTTGCCAACTTATGTTTTAATGCAAATGAAGTAGTACTTGTTCACTTTGATGATGAAATTTAATAAAAGATGAGTATTCATTAAGTAAAAAATGTATAAATTATTCTATTAATTTAGCAAAGAAAGTAGAAGGCTCGTCTGTCCTGCCATATTTGCTCAGTTTCATGGCTTATCTGTTTATTTCAAGCTTCAGACATGATTTCAAATTCATGAGCCAAAAAATGTATTTGCCAAAATCAAACTATATCTTTGTGATGTGGGAACTGATGAGTTCAAATGTATTTTGACCCAATGAAAAACGGCATTGGCACGCTCAACTGGAAATAGCAGTATATGAGATAGCAAAATAATTTTTTCAATCTGGACTTTGTAAAGCTTTCAAATTTAGCTTTAAAGTTGTCAAATTGGCTACTTTCTTCTTGGTAATATTGGTCACCCATAAGGATCAATCTAGTTGTTAATTCTTCTTGTTTCACAGCATAGCAAGGTTACTGATGTAATATAGTAGGGCAAGAAAAATTATTTTTTGATACTTTAAATTTAAAGTACAAAATCATTTCCAGTCTCCACTTTAAAAAGATTTTTTTTCTGTATTTGAATGGTTGCAATGAAAGTTGCTATTACAACTGGCGATTGGAGATGGGTACAAAGGGGGATGAGAATGTTTCTTTTTTCTAAACAGTGTCAATTTTTGCTCCCTTTTCTAGTGGCAGCATCTCTGATACTATGCAAATATGAATATTCAAAAGCTAAATTTTCTGACATTTCCCTGAGTAAATAACAATAATTGTTAAAATTATTTTCACTGACCATTATATAGCCTCCAAATAAAGAAATAATTGATAGCAGAGCTCCCGCGTAGGCCAAAGGCCTGTGCAAGCAGAGTCCCATACTTTAGAAAAAATGGTAACCCATCAAGTTGATTTTTCATGGCTTGAGTATACGTCATTTCCGTCTGTCCATCCGTCCGTGCACATGTACGTCTGTGCCCATCGCGATGCTGCCCTACTGGCTGATTGATCTTTGGCGGGAATCTGACGCGTGTCAACATCTAAGCAGTTTTTGCTTTTGAAAACTTTTACCATAAAATATTTACTGTTTAGAACAAGTAGAAAACATTATCAAAGAGAGAAGTCACTGTTTTCAGGACAGAGCAAGAACAAATAAGCTACAAACCACTGTTTTCAAGAAAAAGTGTAAGTTTAGCTTGTAATCTACGACTTTTTCATCAAGTACACTGTTTGAGCGCCTTGCATTGTCGATTCAAAATGCCTAAATTTCTTTGGATATTTTTGATAATTTCAGTAGGTAAAACCCTTGAAAGTTGAACTAAGATACAAAAGGAAAGTCTGTTAAATTACAGTGTAAATATTTGCCATTTGTTTACCAGCATCTTATATTATTGTTTGGCAAAATGAGTTTTTAGTAAACTTTTTAATACTGCTCTTGTTACTGTGTCGATCGAGTCAAAAAATTTTAAAGAAACTTGCAAATGACGATTCTGAGAATAAAACACTTTGACATCTTTCCTGTACCTAAAACTAATTGCTGAAGCTTTTTAAAGCTTGTTTCGAAAACTTTAAACTAAAAACTAGGAAGGCGAAGAAATTTTTAGATTTGTAGAAAGCAAGCAGGCCTATCTTCAAATCACTGAGCATTTGTTGTTTGAAAACAAAATAAGTACGCAAAAGCTCTTCCACTTATATACACACTCTGCAAAAGGTTTTTAGACAAACAATTTTTTTGTTTTTGATGCTTTTCCATACAAGCAAAAACTAGTAAAACAGAAAAATCTTGAGATGTTACAAAAGCGAGCAAGGCACTCAAACTTGAAATCATGGCTAAGAAATAATTGTCATTTAAAACATCAAAATAAATGTTGAAAAAGTTCAGCAAAATGAAGCATTGCATTTTTTTAGAATCCTAAACCAACATTGCCTTGGCCAGAATTCTTCATGAAGAACAAAAGATATTATTTTTAAATGCTATATTGGAGAAAGGTTTAAATTTGCTGTCAAGTTGAACATTAAATTCATTCAAGTCTGTCCAAAAGGATAGAAAAAATTCTTTGTGCTCAGTTGTTGTTTGTCTGTATTCTTCATTAAAGTATGAACAGATTTACTTACTTTGGAATATATCTTGTAAAGACTGAACTCTTTTCTCTTGTTTTCGTGGAAGTTTTCAGCCAAGCACAAATCCACATATTTTTTGCATCTTGACCAACGCTAAGCAATATTTCTAGCTCCTCACTTAACTTTATATACGAAATGGTAAGAATTAGGCAGGTTTTACTCAATAAAAAGGTGTTATTTTCTTTAAAAGCATAAACCACGAGGTTCAAACCGACATTCAAACCAACTAGTAAATCCAGCTTGATTTTCATTCATTCCCTTGACAACCAACAAAAGCAGTGCAATGGCTTCCTAGGGCTGTGCATAAAAATGTCCAAAATATGTTTTCATAATTGCTGTTGTCTTATTATTATAACATTATTATTTTTTACATTTCTTGGTTCGGGATTTCTTTATTGAATTTCACTCGAAAAAACAAAGCAACTTGGATTCACAATGGAATTCTCTCGTCCTCCAATCACTTTTTTATTTTTAGCAGCTTGTTATGAAATGCCTCTTAACAATCAGGAAACAATATCTGTAAGAATTTTCCATGCATTTCATGAATAAAAAGAGAGAAAGATAAACTGGGAGCTCCGCTATTAGGTAATAGCTAATTTATATATTAGTGCATCCTATTTGTACAAGAATAACCACCAGAACTAAAAAGTATGACACACATCACCTGTCTTTCACCATCTACATTGACTCACAGTCTGAAAAAAAGAAAATTTTAGAAAATTTTATTTTTAAATATATTTAAATATGTAAATACGCAATTCAGCCAAGTTGGCTGCAAGGTATTTTAATAAAGTATTTATCTATCTATCTATCTGAAATAGGATTGATCTTTGACTTATTTTTAAAGCTTTAAATGGTATGGCTCCATCTTATAAAGGACTTGTTACATGCTCATCATCCAGTTTGCACCTTGTGTTGCCTCCAAGGGTTTATTCCTGGAACTACCCACCTATCGAACTGAAACATATGCGTCCCCTCCTTTGCTATGGCAGCACCTGCTCTCTGGAATTCCTTGACAGTGGACGTAAAAACTGCACAGACTTTAACTTTTTATTGAAGAAAGCTAAAAACATTTGACTGATTTACATCTTCAAAGTACTAGTGCCAGTCTTCCTTAGAGCACAAAAGTCACAGCCAACTAAGAAGGGCATGGCCAATTTGACAGCTTTAAAGCTAAATTAATTCAAGGGCTTTGCAAAGTCCAAATCAAAAGAAAATTGCTATCTATATCTACACCACTAGGAGAATTCAAATTAAACAAGAAAGTGTGAAAGGCATATAATTTATACACTATAAAGATAGCAAGGAAACTTATTTGGTTTGTTGTTATTGTTGCTGTTGTTGTTTTTGCCTCACAGAAAATCTTCAAAGTTGTCCCAGTCAAAGATCTGAGAAATCTGAACCTGATGTTTCCTATACCAGATATGAGTGAGCATTATCATTCAAAGGTACAACCATGACTTACAGGCATGGAAATATGAACAACATTAATTGTTAAACTTGTTGCACAATAGTAATGCCATGCAAGTTGAAGAATGTTATTGCACATTTTTCCACTCCTTTCCCAACTTGTCATAGAACAGATAAATGAATGTTGCACGTTTTCACTGTTGCTTGCAAGTTATTCTAAAAGTCAGCTGTTTGGTGTGTTGTTGTATGCAGTCAATCCATGGGCACGAGCTGACATGCATCATTTTACAGACCAATCATGAATGTTGTTTGTAAAAATGTTGCAATTACAACGAATGTTAAAATGTGCATCAAATGAAAATAAGTTGAATGTGATTCTACTTTTTGCACAAGTTTTTCCAACCTGTTACATTCATTTCTGTTGTGTGACAAGTTGGGGAAGGGGGCAGGAAGGCAGGAAAACAATATTCTTCAACTTGCACAGCATCACAGCATCACATAGTCTGCTCAAGCAACACGCTTGGCAAAAATGTTACTCATATTTCTGTGCCTTAAGTTTCTCCTTGTTATGTAGCCCAAGAATTAAGACAAAAACATCATATTCAACCATTAGTTTACTTAGTAAGTTCCCACATACATTTGTATCATATTCATGTATAAGTTACTCATACCTGTAAACTATTCTATTTTATTTTTTATAGCCAAGTCATTATATATCTCATCTCATTGGACATGAAGGAGAAGGAAGCTTGCTATCTGAACTTAAAAATAGAGGTAATGGATGGAGTAGCACCTACTTGTTCTTCCAGATCAATCAATCAATCAATCAGCTTTATTTATCCATGGTAAAATGGCTCAGTAAAAACTGTTTTTCAGACATACCATTGCTTAATAATAATTACATAATTAAAGTGCATATAACAGTTCACTGGATTTCTTTTAAAATGAAAGTTCTAATCCTTGAAATCATATAATCACAAG
>JAAAQI020139027.1:0-12324 GCA_011800005.2 Stichodactyla mertensii
CTCTAATGGACAACCAAAAGATCGTTATTTAAAAGAAGTTCAACATTTTCGCTCACCATTTTTACGGCAGTTTTCGATTCTCCCTTGAAAACTCGCATAAATCTCTAAAGCAGTTGACTCCTGCCTTCCGACAGAAAAGCCTCTCGTCTCTATCCATCTTTCTAAGCCTTCGACACTGTTATCCTCTGTTTCCTTGGCCGATATAACACCTGGCATAATGAATCTTTGTAAGGTTACTAAAGTAAAGGTGTTCTTTCTAGTGCTGGTATAAGTTGTTAATTTTAGCTAATTTGAATTTGCGGCCGCCATTTTGGAGAACGGTCTATCTATAAATATTATATTAAAATTTGTTTGACAGTACTAAAAGTAAACTATTGATCATGAATGGTTGCCAAATTTGCTATATCACATACATGTATATATACATAAACAGTTTTCGATGTAGGATATTCTTGCGTTGGTTATTCCTTAATCCCACAGGTCATAGTATGATGGTTTTTGAAGTCTTATAAGGTAATAATAATAATGATAATAATGATAATAATGGGCACTTATACCCATTTAACAGCTGGCTCAATGCGCTTCACAATCATAGTCAGTGGAGGACTTTACGGGCTGCATATTAAGGCGCAAAGGCAGCCGCGCAGCTTACAATCATGAGTGAATAATTAGTATTAGTATGTTATGCCTTCAATTGGTCTCTTGTAAGCTTTGGCTCCTTTGGTGATGATTTGTCGTTTCATCCAGTAATTATAAATCTCTTCTAGACTTGGTCTTCATTGCATTTTAAAATTTGAAAAAAAAACACGTTGGTACAGCCGAAGGCAACAAGCCAAGGCCGCAAAACCTTCGGGTAATTTTTTCAGAGACGGCCATTTTAGTCTTTTTACAACATATGACAGGCTGCAAGTCCCAATGCGTGCCCGAAAACTCAGCTAATACGATACCAAGAGCTTGCTTTCGGTCCCAACTTGTCGTGACGTTTTGAAATATGTGTATAGCCATTGAATCTTTTTTCAAACTATTTATATACAGATAAGATTCACTAAGTCTGGTCTCGCTCACTTAGAGAGTAGCATCCCAAATTGAAGTGCCCTTTGAAAATCCTAACAGCATGAGAAGAGGTTAAGGTGAATGTAAACTTCACTTTTTTGGGGGTATCGGTATGTTGTAGTGTTCATTCACACGTGTGAAGATGCATCACATATTTCACTTCTGTCGATGCCTTCCCGGTATCTGAAGAGTTTTCCTTGCAGTCTTTTCACGTAAATCCATCTCATTAACGCGTACATCATATATAAAGCTATGACTACGAGAAATACCAGAATAGCGACCATCCAGTCTGGGAGTTTCTTCCCCGAGCTGTCGACTCCAGCCAAACCACCGCAGCAGAGTTTCTTCTTCATCCGAGCCCGCGGGCGTCCCGATCGTCCTCCTCCCTTTCGTCCTCCGCGGGCAAAGGTATTGTGAACAAGGAGCATTAGAATCGCCATTAAAAGCGAAAGTACTTCATTCACTTTGAAGTTAAACATTTTTCTCTCTTCAGGGCATTGGACTGTCAAGATGTTAAAAGACGTTAACAAAAAGATTGATACATTATAATGCTGTTAAAGTGTGGTCACATTGTTGTTCATAACCATGTTGAAGTGCAATTTTAAAACATCATTAGACCTGCTATCGAGGAACATCTTTTCTAAAGCGGTTTTCTCGGATACAAACATTTCAACCATCAAGTAAATAATTCATCAATTCTGCTTTGTTTTCTTCAACTTAAATCTCAGAGAAAAAAAAATAAACAAATTGTTTATCAACAAAGAAGAGAATTCTTTAGCTTTTCTAAGGTTTTATTTGTATACACATGAGCGTTTTGGTAGTTTTTCCCAGCAGATGTGTACGAATTAGACATTGCTAATCGATAATTAATTAGAATAAAATGGTGTAGACAATGATAGTTATTTGTGCTTGATAATATCAGTTCTTGTGGAGGCGGTCGGGAAAGAAATTTCTTCAGACTCTAGACACATCCTAAATGAATGAAAAACGTACGATATATCATGATTCTGAAATGGCCTTCCATATGAGACAATCAAAAGCCACAAAAACACCTCGACCAATCAGAATGCTTGATACTAAAAGTCAACGCGATGCTTTTGATCAGGACGTTTCTCAGGAAGTTCCACAGATACAAACTTTAGAGAAATTTTCATCATGTTTATAGATAACGTAGTTCTTCAACAATGAGCCATTTAGTTCTTCAAAAAGGACTTCAGAAATACACAAGGATAGATACAGGATTTTATAACGTTTTTGTCGTACGAGACCCGTATATGCAGAAAAATCTAGGAACAACTCATCACCACATGTCTCGATTTTAAAGTTTTTATACGTGTGTACTCGCCAAAAAGGATTAGTTTATTAGCAGGCGAAATTGTAAGTTAACTGTTATTTCATTCTTGCATTCTCATTTTCTCCCGTTCGCTCGTTCGATTGATTTTCTGTCTGTTGTCTATCCGTCCGTCTGTCTTCCGCCTGTCTGTCTGGCCGGCCGTCCGTCTGGCTGGCTGGCTGGCCGGCCGTTCGTCCGCCTGTCTATCTGTTTTTCCGTTTGTCTGTCTGCCTGTCTGTCTGTTTTTCCGTTTGTCTGTCTGCCTGCCTGTCTGTTTGTTTTCAGTATTTGAATTAAACCGATAGTAAAGGGATATTTGGCATTAATGGTACTTGTCTTGTTTTCTATTTTCTGTTTTTTGTTTGTTTGTTTTCATTTTTCCACCCTTTCTTTTAAATTTCTATAATTTCTCAGTCAAAAAAAAAAATTTTTTTTTTGAAGCATCCGAATTCATGATAAAGATTGCCACTAAACAAACAAGACAAAAGAAACAAACAAACAAATAAAAAATAAAAACGTGTAGAAAATCGATGACATGTATAGAACCTGTTCTGCTGAAAACTATAATAGAATCTATGTACGACTCACACTTTTTTGCTATCAACCTTTTCCGTTTTTCGTTTTGATTATATCACACTTCCATCATCTTGATTTGCTTTGGTTTTCTCTCTCCTTCGGCCGTATTTCAAGATAACGGCGGCAAGATTTTAAGTTCAATAAGTACTGATTACACATTAAGAGAGTATTCAGTGATTTTCCATAAACGAGCAGTGACGTTTTTCACATTATAAACACATGAAATGTAATATATTGGGGGTTAATATTCTTACATCAAATTTGGCAGTTCAATAAGAGTAGCCGAATATCATCGTTTTCGTAAGAAGATTTAAAGTATTTCAATCCTCTTAAGAACAAAATATATGGTTGATATGATATTTGACTGGACTGATAGATTTGATCCAAAATTTTCGAGGTTGAAAATTGAAGAACAAAAACGAAAAAATTAATAGAATAAGAGGGGGAAAATTAAAAGATTGGACTTTTGGACGGTTCATTAGTACGCATATGATAACAGTATTTTTAAAAGCGGTAAATATCATTAACTTTAGGAGCAGATAAATGAAGTAAAATGGCTTACAGAGCGCTAGGGAACATTAACGAATTTATTGAAATATGTGTAGTAAGATGGGTTGAAAAACAAAGAATTAAAAGAGAAAAATGAACGAATGAGAAAAATAGGAAGGAAGAAGCAATAAAAGAAAGGAAGGAAGAAGCAATAAAAGAAAGAAAGAAAGAAAGAAAAGAAAAGAAAACAAACAAACAAACAAACAAACAAAAGAGAGGAAGAAAGAAAGAAAGAATAAAAGAAAGAAACTAAAGAAAGAAAGAAAGCCAAAGAAAGAAAGAAAGGAAGGAAGGAAGGAAGGAAGGAAGGAAGAAAGAAAGAAAGAAAGAAAGAAAGAAAGAAAGAACCGTTAAAAGAAAAGACAACGTTAAAGTAACTGGAATCTTAAGAAAGCACGTATTTCAAATCCAAAGAGGAAAAATAACGAAAAAAATAACGTCAAAAGAGGAGATTGAAAAATGCCTTTTAAAATTCTTCTATTAACTACGAGTTCGGTTCTGAAGTAATAGACCTTTTCCGCTTGGGCGTATTTGTTTTCCCATTTCAGACCACGTATCATTCCCCTGGGTTTTATTTCTTTCTTTAATGATAACGCTTGAGAAGATACATTAATATGGATGTACTCAAACAAAGAATCTTATTCCCAAGAGTATGACACGTGGTCTGAAACGGGAAAACATTACGCCCAAGCCGAAAAGGTCTATTAAAATACAATCAAAAGAAGGCTTAGGTGTTTTTTCATTGTATTTTTCATTTATCGATAAATTATGTTATTGAAGCGCAAATGAAAAACATCCGCAAGATGGTAATTGATAAATGGTTTGTTGAGTGATAGAGAGTGTGTTTCAGCCAATCAGATCACAGCATGGGGTAAATTCGGCCTTTCAAGTGCCCCTGGCTTCATGCATCAATACATGGCTTCAGTAGCTGTGATAATCTTCTGTTTGCAGTGCCCAATGGACAGGCTAAATTACGCACGTTCGCTCGGACTTTAAAAGCGAAATCAAAACCATTGTAGGCGTTCAGTTGAGCATTCCCTTCACAGCACTGATCACGAAGGGTCACTCATCCACGTGGCGACTAATATCCACCTCTTACGAAGCGGAAAATCTCTCTTTCGATTGCGATAAAGGAGTTCATGGATTTCTAAGCCCATAGCTTTAAAAATGGTTTTAAAGTTATCAAGAATATCGTAAGATTTCTTGGATGACTTCAATGACGTGTTTTAGCGCCTCTACGTTCACTAAAATCTACGCAATCGATGGATCTAGAATTCTTGATAGGAATAGTTTTTTTTCTAGAAACTTCGGCCCAGTTCTAAAGGTCGACGCAGCTACACAAGATGCTATTCTATAGAGGAATACAGCTCTGCTTAAGTTTGATGACAATTAATATTTTAACAACAGCCGTTAATCAAACAAAAGAAGCTGGAAATGCCACTTTATTTACATCAAGTCCTGCTGTACGTTTATCTCCGACTTCGTCTTTATCAACAGCACACGTAAAACAAACAGAAAAGGACTCCGAGAGAGCAGCGATTGTCAGTGCTGTCATTATCATTGGATGTCTCGTTGGGGTGATTCTTTTTGCCGTGGTTATGAGACATTTATGCTGTGATCGAAGTGACAATTTACCATTGACACACGCGAAACACAACAAAACGACGGTAAGAACCACGAAAGGTTATAAAGAAGTCTTCAAGGAAAGTTTGAACTCCGTTCAAGATCAGGAGTCTGCGTTAACTTTGAGTGGCCATGTTCTGGCCTCTGGATCTTGACATTATGGTGTTTGCATATTCATCGAGCGAAAGAAACCTCGGGTTGATTCGAAATAAAAAACAGTGATGTCGGTTTAAGGCATTCATTTTGGTGCTGGGAAAAAATGCTTTGGAGCGATGCAAATGTTGACCAAAAATCCTTCTGTCTGTGATTTACATCAGAATAGTGAAATAGAAGAATAATATGAACGCATTTTTCAGTCACATCATGCTGATAACGCTGTTATAAAATGGAATATGATTACGTTAAAATGCCTAAAAGTTTGGTGTTAAGAATTATTATTCTGGATGTGAAATTATTATCATTATCAAAGCGCGCGACTTGCATATAGAGCCATCTTGTGGGTAAAACAATGAAATGATTTTGGATGAGAATGATATCGATTTTACTTCCCTAAGGAAGAAAACTTATTTTGTTTTGACCCACAAGATGACTGCTACAAGAATCCTCTATTCACTGTGTAAAGTAAATTAGACAACATCTTGTGATAGTCAGGAAAAGATTGAACGAATAAAACAGAGACCAAGAATTTTGTTTGGGGTCAGTTCTGCTTCTCGTGTGGATGTATTGTAAGAAAGCACGACGAGCGGACACGAGAGGAGTGACAGAATGGATCAAAAACAGCAGGCAATGGATCTAATCCAACTTGGGCGTATATGTTTTCCCATTTGAGACTACGTGTCATTCCCTTGGGTATTGTTTCTTTGTTTCTCAGTAGCGCTTAAGAAGATACTTTAATATGGATAAGTTTCAAACAAAGAATCGTATTCTTAAGAGATTTGAAATGGGAAAACATTACGCTCAAGTGGATTTTGTACGGGTGTTTTTAGCAGGGAGATCAGGTGCGGATCCAGGGGATTTGTGTTGTGAATATTCACCCCAGTTTTGAAGAATTTATGCATTTATGTAAACTTATTTCAAACAACGTTGTCGCAACATCGAATGACGATTGACAATAGGAGACCGCAGGGGATGTTGATAAATTAAACTTGAATTCATTTATTTACATGAAACACACACTCACAGATATGTTTTCACCCGAAGAACTGAAGACAACAGAGAACGTTGTACCGCGGTATCAATTGAAACCAGGAATAAATTAATTAGAATTAAAAGTACCGACGTCCCTTGCGGTCTCCTATTGTCCATTGTCAATCGATTCTGCGACAACCGTTTTTGAAATAACTAGTGTATATGTTGGTGTTAGTGATTAAACGTCCCTCCAAAAACGATGAATCATGGTATTACGTAAGACAGTCACCCTCTCTTATAAATCCTGAATGCGCGCTGGCTTGTAATGAATTTTAAAATGTTCATTTTACTTACACTATTTCAAAGGGGGAATCCTAGCCCCATTTTCCTGACTAAATTTTGACAAAACCCTCAAGCCTCAGATGTTTTTCGCGATATCAAATGCAGGTGTTTCCATTTTCCATTTCTGTGGTGATCTAATTCTCCTCATGGTTCGTGGCGCGTGTCAACTTATCGACTTATCAACTCTCAGTTTCCTGAAGATAAACTCCGAATTAAAGCGAAAATATCTGTAGGAATCAAACGCAGTTAATTGTTTTTGCTCAGGGAATCTTTGAATTCCGACTGAAACGAAAAAAATACGGTTGGAGATTTTTTACCCTAAAAATAGAAACATTAATGAGTTTTCCAAATCGAGTATTCGTGCAGCTGTTGAAGCGACTCTGGAGTCTTGATCACGTGAGAAGTTCTCAAGGTCACGTGACATCAGCCGGCTAGTTGGTCGATCGATGAGATCGTCGGTTCATTTTTGATTATTTCTAATTTTGAAACTTCGGATATCAAACTGTTAATGACGAAGTCTCGCGCAGGCGTGAGGTTCCACATGGTCACGTGATTTGGCCTGACTATGATTGCGTGAATTTGGAGTTTTGACCAATGTTAGCAATGGTATTCATGCAAATGTGATTGTGATGTACACAATGGAAAGTGCCATCCAGACATAAGCAACGCGTGAAATGTCTGATAAAAGATCGTGAAACGCACTAAGTATCGAACAGTCACACTAAGCACTACTTTTAAATGTACGACTCGAGGTAAAGTAGATGTCATATCGTTATCAAAATGATCTTAAAATCAAAGATTGGTTTATATTCGACCTTAAAGCAATTGCATGAACGCATTAAGAGTTTCATACTACGCATGCTCACGTGACGTGATAAAAAAGTGAGACCAAGTGTGTCGTAAGATATGCTATATTCCAGTATATTTGATTTGAATGTAGCTTGATGGTATGTGAACTTGGATATTTGAGGAAAATCCTGTTTAATAAGATAAATGCAGACCAAATATAGCAATTTTTACATCCCACGGTCTCACTTTTTCACCCCTTGAGCATGCGCTTAGAGCGGTAGCGCGAAACTCTTCATGCCTGTATTACCATTGATTGATTTCAGAAAGTGAAACAATGTTTATTTCTGCAAAACATGTTCTGGGCCCGCTGTAAAAATTGACTATGCTGTTGCGGTGTCCCTGCCATTCTTGTCATTGTTTGTCATTTATTTTTTGTTGTTCATGTTGTTTGGCTAAGTTAATAAATTTAATTTAATTTAATTTAATTAATTACTCACTTATGATAATCATTCTAATGACGTCATTCATGACGTCACCAATCTTTTGGATTAGCAACATAACATAACAATATCATTAATTTTTTCAACGCAAATTTTATCGTTTATTTTTATTGAATATCTTTGGTGATGTCACAATATTTTATCATGTGCTAGTAACATTTGATTATTTATGTTTGACTGTTTGATTTAATTAATTAATGAGATTTAGTTGCATTACAGACCCCTTGGAGCAATACTCCAGTCTCGAGTTCTCTGTTGCTAAGGGCTAGCCTCGTTTTGGTGTAGAATATTCACATGCCTCGGTGAAGGTCCGTGGAATTTCAAAGTGTTTGTATTATTGAAGTTGTGCATTCTTTACTTTATCGTTGTGTTTGTGAATATTTTGTCACTGAAATGAGGCTAACACTGAGAAAATGAGTCTGTAATCAAGAAACACAGCGGTATTTCGCGAACTCGAAAAGGATCTATTCCCAAAGTAGTCGTTGAATTTGGAGGACAAAACAATAGAATTATATTATCCTGAGAGTCGAAGACTGGTTGTTTTGTCCTCCAAATAGACCTAATCCATTGGGCGTAATGTTTTCCCATTTCAGCGACCAACGTGTAATCCTCTTGGGAATACGATTTTTTGTTTGAGGCTCATCCATATTAACGTGTCTTCTCAAGCGCTACCGAGAAACAAAGAAACAATATCAAAGGGAATGGCACGTGGTCTGAAATGGGAAAACCAATACGCCTAATGGATTAGGTCCATTGAACCTCTTTGGGAATTGTCACAATGTATAGTATATTTCATCATGAGATATCTAATCATACGTAATCACTCCATCGAGATGAGTTCTTTATGTTTAGGATTATTTTACAGGCAAACCAAGAAAACCGGTGAACACCTAAAATATGTCTGGAGTGTAAAGCATCATGTTCTGACCAATCACATGCAAGAATTTCTAATCAATTCTCGATCACATGTGATTGGTCAGAGCATGATGCTTAACATTCCAGACATATTTTAGATGGTCTCGGTTTTCTTAGTTTGACTGTAAACAATTAAATCATTGAGTTCTTTCATGCGATACTAAAAACATAGTTCGATTTATCTTTACCAACACAAACTCTGTCATTTTTTGAGCAATGTTGAAATCCTTGACCGAGACAAACCCCTTCCTCCTCTGACATAAAGACTGCGGGCTCAAGATTAGGACCAGACCAGCACTCGCCTGGAAAATTTGGTTAATTTTCATAAAAATAAAAAAACTGTTTTAGTATTTTAAGAACGGATTCATTAAAAAGTTGATATAAAATGAATATATGTAAAAAGTTACACGAATCTATTTTTAACTGTTATAGTATTTTGAGAACAGATTCATTAAAAATTTGATATAAAATGGATTTATTTATTTATTTTTATTTATTTATTTATTTATTTACTTATTTATTTATTTATTTACATAAAAGTAATCTAACGAGAAATACCGATTACCGACTGCGAGAAATGCAGGAATCGCACCAAAATAAAGTAAATAATCTTGAAATTCAATTGGCTAATCTATACTTTGTTTATCACCAATCTTCCATTCTGATTGATTCTGAAACTCAAAGTTCATTGACCCAAAGTGATCGCTAAGCGAATGAACATCCTCGTTAGAACCGAAAATGTTGACCAATCGGAGGCCGCGATAAACCAAACTTTTTCATGCGATATCCAGACACCGAGAAGAGGGTGGGAAAAACGAGGCGCAGCACTTTCAAGTGTTTGATCTAGCTTCTCAAACCATTAATAATTCTAGGAGAAAATCCAAGTGAAAGTTGGCCAAATTTTATGCTAATTACTGTCACTTAACCGTCACTGAACCATTTCTTAATTTAATTTATTCAACAACTTTTGTACTTACATGCGGCTTATAATTTATTCTTTCACTTGGCAATGACATCCCGACGATGTCGAAACGTCGTGCTAATTTTTTAGCGTTTATCTTTTTAATTAATATAATTACGATCACATATGCAAAACCACTGTCATGGTAATGATTTACTATGGTTTTCTACTCATTAATTATTTATTGAGTTTGAGAAAGTTAGATTGAAAATTAAAATGAAGTAGAATTTTAAAAACTCACCAAAATCTTGCAGGGAAAACCGCTTGTACTTATGTTTTCTGGTTGCGGCTGCACATCGACAAGCAAGATCCAAGATGTAGGTGTTCCACTTAATGAGGTCTAGAGTCACATTGCTGTATTTAGGCGAATGTATGCAGTCCGAAAACAGTAGATTCGGGAAGGGGCGTGGTTCCTCGTAATTGTTGTTAAAACAACCAACCCCCTTATAGTGACACATGGTATCTGTTAATCAAAAGAGAAATTTTGATTGAAAAATTCTTAATGAAAATGATACCATTCATCACCTGTCCAAACAACCAAATGCATAGCTATGACGTCATTTTTGTGACGAAAAAAAAGATGGCAGTATAATACTTGGAAATACTCCAGTTTCGAATTCTCTTTGTAGAATGCAAATATGGCGTCCAATTTGAATAGCTATTGTTTTGGACTGACTACCCTAAAATGCCATTATCTGCGACGCAGATAATGGCATTTTATCTCAAGTCATTAGCTGGCATTTTAGCCCGGAGTTGACATGTCATGAGTTGTGACTTAGGAGGTTTCCTAGGGTTAATTGCATTAGTGTCATATTGCACTACGTGAGGCGGTAAAGCATTTACTTATTGCAGTGCCATAGCTAGTACCGCCTCTTCTACTCTACACTAGCAAACAGACATCATTTCTCGCTGATCAGAAATTATTTTCAAGTTTTTAAAAGCTTACTTTGGAAAAACTTCTTCAGGCAAATCTAGTCGCTTTTCTTGTTTTACTAACAACAACAACAATAATAATAACAACAACAGCAACAACAACAACAACAACAATGAATAATAATGGATTAGCAGTGGCATTTCCACAGAGTGGCTCTTCATCCACTGAAATATCCAATTGTAATTTAGAATGTTGATTTCCACTTGAACACAAGGTTAGTCAGTCCAATACCAATTCTAATTGGACGCCATATTTGTATTCGGTGTATACACTGACGTAGTCTAGAGTAGTACAATCACTCGTTTTTCCTCTTGGAAATGGTTGCAAGCCGTTAATCGCGGCTCAAATCATGGAGGGACACCACTTACCATGAGAAGACAGCATGTAAACGAAGTTAGAACGGCTTTCGCCGACGCAGTTCTTCTTTGATCTCTCGACACATTTCTCGAACCCCTTTGAAACACAGTGCTCACTTTTGCCTGCGCGCGGGAACGAAGCTACTGCATTTTCACCAGACCAGCACTCTCCTGAAAAACATGGTGCATGATACGTTAGATCTTCTTTCACGAACAATAGACCAAATCACCTTGGGCGTAATGTTTACCCATTTCAGACCACGTGTCATTTCCTTGAGAACACGATTCTTTGTTTCTTGGTAACGCTTGACAAAATGGATGAGCCTCAAACAAAGAATTGTATTCTCAAGGAATTTGAAATGGGAAAACACTAAGCCAAACTAGCTAGATTTGGTCTATGGTTTTGCCCTGCAAATTGATTTGGAAATTTGGTGGCTGTTAGCACTTTTCTACGGTCCACAAAACGCATTTAATATCTATTTTCATCGTGTTGTTACTGTTTGCCCCCTTCCCACGACCATGATCCTTAGCGTTAAAACAATAGATTGTTTTGATGTGACGTCGTAGTGTTATAAGATATTTTTTATGTGACTTCATAATGAAACAGGGCAATTGCTGCAATGTGTCCATATTGCTGAGGCTTTCAACTTGCATTTACGTACCATAAAACTGCAAAGAAAAATATACAAATCTCCTTTCCGCGGCTTTCTTTGCGCATCGGCATGTTACGTCATCAAGGTAACTGTCCCATTTATTCCAGCCAATAGAGTGTCCACTCGACCCGTCGCGATCACTGAACAGCAGCTCTGGTACTGGACGAGGCTTAACCATGTCATCAAAGAAACAGCCAATCTTTACGAATTTTACATCACACGCTCCATCTGACAAATAATAATAATATAAAAACGTGGAGTATTAGTTTTTTTGGACCTTAGAAGTATGATGCCATATGAAAAAACGGCGAGTTGAAAAGGAGTTCTAAAGACAACATTCTTCATAGATTGATACGTTAGATAGAATTGCTTTCCCCTGGTCTGTAGTTGCTGTTGCTACGATAACTGAAGCCGACAAGCCAAAACATCTTATCGGATTACGGCGCCAAAACAAATGTTGATTACTACTAATTATATTAAGCAGTTATTGGATGAGGTTGAGCAGGATAATTATCAAGACCGAGGTCTGTGTTATCACAGACTCGAGGTCTTGATAATTTACGATATCCTGCGAAAACCGAATTCAATAACTGTTTTATTATACATTTTGTA
>JAAAQI020139038.1:0-12323 GCA_011800005.2 Stichodactyla mertensii
AATTTATCTTCGAGTGTTCAATTTGATATCTCACGAGTGAGCGCAGCGAACGAGTGAGATATCAAATTTGAACACGATCGAGAAGATAAATTCCATATATCCAAGCGTCCATGTATTTTTCTGTTTATTATATAAACTATAGTGTTTTCAAGGATTTCTACCGCTGAATACTAAAATTTCGATTGGTTGATATTTTCACATGTGAAAGCTATCGTATTTTTACGTGTGCTGAGACTACGACATTTCTCAGTGGTAGAAATCCTTGTAAAACACTGTAGTTTATATAATACATATGTTAACTCCCTTTTAGCCGCATTTATACGAGCAAGTTTTTCTTGACAATATTTTCAGTGCTCGTGTAGACAATCAGCATGTTTTCTTTAACAATTTTCTCATTGACAAGGATTTAATGCTCGTGTGGATGATAAACAAATTTTCCTTGACAGGCTTAGGTTGTGCCTACAATGCCTTTCGATCAGTGAAATAACGAGACTGTGATACATACTAGTTATACAATGGTTTAGAGGGGCATACCATTGGAATATCCCATGCATCACTTGTAATTTCTATACACCAGGTTGAAAAAACGTTCTCGGGTTCAAAAGGTTGAATCATCGAAGGTAAGACCGAAAGGGGTTATGGGTAAGCACTCAATAAGGCCCATATTTACTATTATATGCATAGGATATTGCTGCAATTCTCGAGCATTGCTTTGGATTCTCGAAGAAAGCAATTTTCAAGAATTATAGCAATGCTCAACGCATATTATGGGCCTCGTGAACTATTGACCCAGAATCCTCCTCGGTCTTACCTTCGATTATATAACCTTTTGAACCCGAAAACGTTTTTTCAATTTGGTGTATACATCTATTAAAAAAACGTTGTCGGTGAGAGACTTCAAACCTACGCGACTAGACCGAAAGGGACTATGGGTAGTAATCAATGAAACATTAGAATAACATAGTAAGATGACTACGGTTCCGAGTAAGTATAACATGGTTGAGAAATCCAAGTTTTGGATTAAAACGACAATAAGTTGGAAAACAATTACTCGGAACCGTAGTCATCTTACTATACCTTAAACTGTCGGACCGACATGGATTTAGAAAAACATGATTAGCATAATGGTATACAACTCTAGCCATGCCTCGACCTTAAAGCGAAGGCACACGTGAACGCCACAAGTGACGTACAGAAGCGCTAATTTACGCAGAAACTATTGAATACAAATACTATCCATAATCCTCTTCGGTCCAGTCGCGCAGGCTTGACCACCACCAACGTTTTTTAAAACAGGTGTATACACACGAGCTTTTAGGCGAGTGTGTAAACAAACATTACCAGATTGTCTAATTTCAAAGTTACAACGTGTTCAAAATGCTGCGGCTCGACTAGTAAATAAGGCGCCTAGATTTTGCCATATAACTCCTGTTTTGAAGGAGCTTCATTGGCTCAATATTCGGCATAGAATTGAATATAAGATGATTTTAATTATTTACAAGACAATAAATGGAATAGGCCCTATTTATTTAAAGGAACTTATTGCTTTTAAAGAAAATTCTAGTTATGGACTCAGATCTAATAACTCCTATAATCTTAAGCCTTTTGGACAAAAAACGCTATTTCACATGTTCAAAAAATCACTTAGAAAAAGGAAAATGCATGTAAACAAAGGGCTTTGGGTAACAAAACCATTGATAATTTTGCTGCAAATAATTTCTTTATCTGAGCAAATTATATTACTGCCAGTTTTTCTGTTTACAATAAGAATGAAGAAATGTGACTTACAAGTTTTAATCTACAATTGTTTTGTTTGCATTAAGAAAACATCAGCATGAAGTCTTTGGTGCTTTTTAACCATGATTTTCCCAATGCTTCCTAGGTTTTAAACTAGAGAAGAGAGAGAACTCATGTAGCAATAAGTTGATCCAATTTAATTCTTACAAACACACACACGAAACAATGAAAAATCATAATACGGTCGATTACAGTGCATGGATATATTGCATCATCTCAGTGCTACATAGGTTTTACCTCTCGATATTACATAATATTATATACATGGAATCCAAAAATATTTCCATGCCTTCCCAAAAAGGGGGTTTACAGCATGATGCACAAAGATTGATTACTTTTAATGTATTGGCATACTCTTGTGTATGGGCTTTTTGCTGCCAAACAACATACTGTTTACTTTCCATACTTTTGTGCATCGCACTGTAAATGTTGCCTAACCCCTAGCCCCAGAAAATCAATTTCTTACAATATGTGCAATACATGATCCCCAGAAGATTTCCATCTCTTGGAAATAAGAATTCTAACCTGCCAATTATATAGCAGAGATATAGTATGGATATTTCTGGAAGAGGCATACATCATAAAATACTTGTTTCATATCTTATATGACACCAAGAGTTTCCATTTACAAGGGTCCAGCTTTTCATGACTGTTCTTCTCTTATTTCAATTGATAAAGAAGGTCTGTCCATAAAATCAAAGCCATGTTTCCTTCGGCTCTTTAGTCTTTCTCTTAAATCAATACCTTCATTTTTATCTAGTGTATTATCTACCTCAATTTGAATTCTATCTTGTATCCTATCCTGCAACTTTTCTGGTACTCTTTCCTGTAGTCTTTCTTGTAGTCTGTTGTGTATTTTATTTCTTGCTTCTTGGCTTTTCTCTTTTCCAATGTCATCAGCATGCATACGCATGCGTAGTCGCTCTGGTTCCTCATTAGATGGGTGATCTAGTGTTCTGTCATTCTTGACAATAACCTTCATGGCTGGTTCATCTACTTCCATGCTTTCTTGTTCTTCTTCGTCCATCTTTTCCACAAACTCCACATCAGGCTCACCAGAATATTTGTGTCTTGCTCTCTCCTTTTCCTGCAGTATTTTTCTCTTTCTGTAGAAAACGTAAAAACCATACAAATTCTCAATTCCTGACAAACAAAGTGATACACAATTGTAAGTAGAATAGACCTCATTAGAATACACCTCTTTCCTTTGAGCAATGTTTTCCCATTTTAGACCATATGATATTCTCTAAATCCTTTGTTTACTACAGATATCACTTATCAAAAATGAATCTTCATGCCAGAAAAGAGTATAAAGCATATCACACTAACACTATCAACCTAAAAAGTACACAGTCTTCATAATGCAGACTAAGAGGTGTAAGTTTGTGGGCAAAGTCATCAATGTTTGAAAGTGTAAACATGACATATTTTTCTGACATGATTTCCCACTTTGGTAACATCATTTATATGCTGGTTTGTACAACTTTGGTGAGAAAAAATTAAGGACTTTTCAAGGGCAAATGGTTAATTTTCCAGGACAACAAAACAGATTATTTCCATCTTAAGTAGTGACAGTTTCTGTTTGATCTTGTGTTACTATTACATGTCAGAAATCCTTGAGGGCTTGTTTTGAGTTGTAAAGATCAATTAATCAACTGCTAACACACAAGAAACAAAGATAACCAAAGAACATGCTTGGGTCACCCCACATTACTTTTGCAAAATGAAAATGAAGTTATTAGCACCATTGGGATTTATGGATGAAAATTAACATGAAAAGAATGAAAACAACCTAAACCTTTGTTAAAAATAATTGTAAAATTTGTCAAATCCATAAAATCCAAGGACTATTTCCATTTTTTAAGGACTTTTTCCCAGTATTCAAGGACTTTTCAAGGAAAAATCAAACTCAATGACTTTTCAAGGCAGACTCTGAAATTCAAGGACTTTTCAAGGTTCTATAAACCATGAATATTCAGTAACTCTTAAAAAGCCACATTTATATGGCCCAACAAACAATCACATTCTAAGGGAATGGTTCAAAATGGGAAAACACTAGGCCTAAGTGAATTTGAGATTTACTTAATAAGATAATGATGCTATATAATCATGTATAATCACATGTTGATATGTCCTCTTATTTGTGTCATCAAAGTCAATTCTGTTATTCAAAAGCTAAAGCCAAAAGTAACAACGTATGAATTTATGAACAAAAGAAATGAAGAGAAATGATTGGATGGATAGATAAATGGATGAATGAATGAATGAATGAATGAAAGAAGACATCTGGGTTTGATTCCTAGAATTGTCATTTATGATGGCAACTAGGCTTTTAATTTGTTTGACATCCTAAACTCTAACTGGGTTCAGTAGTTAAGGAACCACTTACAAAATCAATACACTACCAAAAATGTATAATTTACCAAAGATTAATATCCCACTTCCAAGATAAGGGTTGCTTGTCACACACAAAGATTTCAATGCGAGGCTTCATGCATAATGCTCAGTGATCCATGACAGAAGAAAAGAATAAATTTAATTTAGTATGAAGCCTCTTACTGAAACCTTTGTGTGACAAGCAAAGCATATCTTGGAAGTGGGCTATTAGAATAGCATTTTACATATTGTGTTACCTTGATTTGCTTATAATTCCTTTCTTTCCTGTGAAAATATGAGATAAAACATGTGAGAATTAATCTTTAAAAACTGAAGTGGAGTCTGAATGACTGATAAAAAAGTCCCAACAGGGAAACCCAGTTGTAAAAAGATATTCCCTTTTACCTTGAACATGTGCATACTAATGATGTAGCACAATCATTTGAACTTGTAAAAATAAACATTTTGTCTCCAAAAAATTTCATACTTAATAACCTAAAATAAAACTCAAACACTGAATGGTAATTTTTTTTAAACTTTGCATACAGCTTTTGTTTAAGGTTCATAAGTGATAAGAAAAAATAAAAAAATTCTGTAATAGGGAACATCCTAAAATAAAATTCATCAGTTTTTGAGAGTTAACTAAATTACAGAATTTTTTCTTTCTTATTCAAATCAAAGATTGGGACATGAAGTTAGAATAAGCCAATTTTAAATGATTCTTACCAAGTGGTCTTTGAATTATGATTTTTTAAATGAAAAACTTTCACACATTTGAAGTGTTCTATCATTGTTATAGCAACCTCATATCAATCTTTACTCTATGGTATTAGGTCTTCTGGGTCAACTTACTGTTATATATGTACTATTTACAGAATGAGTGGCCATTCTGTATCTGTAGATCCGATACAGAACAGACACAAATTCTGTAAATGGCTTCTAAAACTTTAATATTCAATTACACTATATGAAACATAGTCTTCATTATTTATGAAACTATTTTATTTATTTAGGAAAGGAGTTCAATGTTTGATTCCTATTAAGTTCAGTACATGAAAAGCCAAAAATAAAACATAATGGAGAACAATTTAAGTAATTACTTAACTTAGTCCCTAAAGATCTCGTTGGAATGTTGAAAAAGTGATTAGCATTGCAGATTAATTTAAGATTTTGCAGTTTGAGAAAGCAGTTAATCGATTTGCTCATTTTAGAAAATGAAATGAAGTGCTTTAGAGCACCTAAATCTTGAGAAGAAGAAAAGAAAAGCCTTCAAGAGACAATTCCCTCCAACACCAGATATTCAACGAAATGGGCATTGATCATTTTTAAAGAATGGCAAATGAGCAGAGGAAATGTGGATGCCAAAAGAGAAACAACAGCTTTGAATTTACACGATATAAAGTGTCAACAGAAGGAACAGCCAACACAAGAACAGCTAGAAAAGGCCAGTGCTGCTCTGGCTCCTGTAAGTTCACACAGTCATAAAAGTATTACGGTACTTATATAAGTACATCTCAGTCTTCTACTGATGTTCATTTACTGTCGTTTGACTTTAATCTAAGTTCATATACAACTCGGTCTTCTACTGATATTGATTTACTGTTGTTTGATTTTAATTTGTCTACTGACAGAATTGCCTTGGAAGGGCTTGAATTGTATGAGTCGCAGATATGCAATGACATTCTAGCATGTATCGAAATACCTGATTTTGAGTCACAAAAGTTTAGTCAGTTTGATGTCAGTGACGATATTTTGGCACAAATTTAATTCCTATGCCACAAATAGATAATGCATTAGAACAAGACAACAATTTCCCAATGATGATAAATCCTATTTTCAATAACTGTTATTAATTTCACAAAGAAAGAGTAAGTTGTAGTCATGAAAAATTGTTATATATTTCTTCATATTCAATAATTTTTTTTGAAATTTGTTTTTTTGAAATTAAGTGGTAGTCATGAAAAATTGTTATATATTTCTTCATATTCAATAATTTTTTTTGAAATTTGTTTTTTGAAATTAAGTTGTAGTCATGAAAAATTGTTATATATTTCTTCATATTCAATAATTTTTTTTGAAATTTGTTTTTGCTTTGTTTTTATTTTACAGGTATAATCCCATGAAGCTAAAAGTCAACAACGAATTCCAATGTCATATGTGATACGGTTCAGTTAGGTGGCTGTACAGTGACTGTTAAAATGATGTTTTATTCATCAGTTTTGTATTCGTGTTACAGACACTAATGTTTTATTAATGAGTTTTGTACAGGCATGTGATTGTATATCTAATCAGCCCTGCACTCCCCTGAAATATTCAAAGCCGCCCCTGACCTTTAGCTTCATGGATCTGTATCGTGGTTTACAGATGTCATCACATGGTATTATTTAGTGCACTTGATTGGCTAGCTTTCTAATTGAATATTCATGAGTTTTAGAATGGCCATATAAAGTTTTTCAGGGTCATTTTTGTTAGTGTGTACGCCAAACTCTTATAGCCGTGGGAACAATTATCTGATTGGCTGATTTTAAGATCAGCCAATCAGAGTCTTTTGTGATTGGCTGAAAAACTCTAGATGGCACAAGTTGAAGTTGTCACTCCGTAAGATAAGTTAAGATGCAATGTACATGCCATATGCCTACTAACCTTTAAACTGGCCTGGATAGCCATGTACAAGGTAATACATACTTCTCTTTGCTGCTCCAGGTTGCTTCTTATCTTCTACACAATATCACAAGACATTCAATTGTCATGTTACAATGGATGGCTTACGGTTTACAATTTTCTCCTGAAACTTATTTGCCACACAAGGGCTAGTTGCACTACCCCTACATGTAGAAAGCAGTTCTACTTCTGCAGAAACTTTGGGGTGTTACACACAGAGGTTTAAATAATATTTGTAGTAGCCGGATGGGTGCAATATATAGGCAGCTGTGTGCAATTATTTACTATCATTTTTTTTTATTATTTATTGAGACTGGTGATCACAAAATAGCCGGCATTATGAGGTTAGGTATCTGGCAATAAACCACCGGTAGCCACCTTCTATTGAACCCTCTGTACACAAATAGTTCATTCTGAAATGTGTGGCAAGGCTGTTGCACACATGGTTAAGCATATAACAAGGCTTAAAACTGGGCTAACATTTCAATCTGCAAACCACAACCCCACATAGTAATGCTAAATTTAACACTTACTTTTGTTAGCAAATCGTAACAACAGTCTACATTTGGCCTTCTTGCACATGGGTCCAACCTTCCAAACTGACTCAGAATCATTATTTTCTTTAAGAAATAAAGAAAAACAGTGTATGAACAGCAACAGTATAATCAGTAGAGTAAAATCTTAATAGAACATTCAGAACAACTGGAACTTATTGTCTTGGCAATACAAATGATTTAAGTATGTAATATGAACAATATGGGCAATACAAGAGATACAAACTACCTATGTAAGTGCTACAAGCTAGACAACCTCTAGAAGACCCTCAAATGAAGAGGAAAGAAAAAAACAGAACAGAAATTCACACACAGAGGTGAGAAAGCAGCTACTACTCTCCAAGTCTTGAATACCTGTATCATTTGGAATTAAACTTTTTCCCATGGAATCAAGAGCTCTGGCTGCAGAATGCTCATCCTCCCAAACAACATTACCTTTGACAGAGAACCAAAATAGAAATATTAATCTCCAATCAATAGTTTCCTCGCAAAATGGAAATTTAGGGTGAATGTCTTGAAAATGATGGTGCAATAAACTGGCTTTTTGTTCAGTCTTTCAGAAACTGGAACAAATATTTTAAATGAGGGACTTGAACTACAACTTTCATATCCTTTGTTCTCTTCCATTCATTCCCTGATGACTCTCTTTTTCCCCCGTCAATAATCTCAACTCATTACATTGCTATCTTTATTTATTAATTTATTTCAGGCTGCCATTTGGAATATAGATAATGAAATCATACTCACAGGAGGAATCATCAATCCATTCTATAGATTCAGGTCCAAATTCTTCAAAGTAGTTGAACACATCTTGAGTACTCATATTGTCAATACCGTAAACATACAAAGCATCTTGTCGCATTTCACCTAAAAATGAACAAAAAGGCACAACTTTCACTTTTAAATAATTGTTATTATGCTATTCTTTTGTCTTTGTACAGTATAGCTTCCATTGTGCATTGGTAGCCCATTAGAGCATTAAAATATACTCTAAATTAGGAAACATTTGTTGTTACAACAATGATTTTTACCATCAGTACAAGCAAATGCATTGACATACATACAGATTTACAAATACAGGTAAATGAGATTGATGTGACATGTCAATGAGCATTTAATATTAATTCATGTGTTGCACATTCATGTGTCATCATGTGACCAGCAATTATTGTAATCATTATTACTATTTGCAATCAACCATTTGCAATCATCCACTTCTTCATAATTGGTTTTTGACACAAATCATTATACTGAATAAGTAACGACATTTGGTACACAAAGTCTGGAGTTTAATGATTTAAATAAAAACATGTAATGACCATCATCACTGATGTTTTGGACAGTCCTTCATCAGAGTAAAAGAGAAAATTGTAGCATATATATTTGCTCCCATTTCTCACAATTTTTCTTTTACTCTCATGAAGGACTAATATCCAAAACAACAGTAAAATTAAGCATATGTATTTTTACACAGTGTTTCAACATTCATTTATGATATCCATTTGTTATATCTACACACCAACACAGTCTATGCTAGTATCATCACTAATAGTCATTTTCCAAGATATGGTTGAGTGAGTCCTGTACTTGCCAAAGCTTCAATTTCATTACCTTAGCATTTTGTTCATGGTGTTATTATGTAAATTATACATTGTTTAATCAACAACTCTTTTTTGCTTTATTGTTTAATCATCCCAAAGTCCATTATATCGGGTTAGTACATAGCTCAGTGCACGATAGTATATACTGAAATCGAGACTTTGGCAAGTACAGGACTAACTCAACTATATCTTGGGAAAGGCCTATTGTTTGTTTCTGTTATCACTGAAGAGTTCCAGACAACTGCAGTTCCTCTGTGATATGTCAGATACATGAAGCTACTGTAACCATTATAATTTGATTGATGCCTGTCTGAAAGCTGCAAATTCCATTGTCCCAAGGTGTTTTTAGGGTCACAATTCAACAAAAAAGTGTCAAAGTTTTCCATACTTTATCAGTATAACAGCAAAAAAAATTACATTTATCTGATACACAGTACATTGTACATTGTAGGATTGGTTTCTTACCTTTAGGAATCTTGGGTATCTCCTTTGGTAAGATCCTAAAAATATAAAGAGCATTTTCATATACATACACACTAAAGACTGAACCAGGGAGGTGTGAACCACTAACACTTGGTCCTCAAATGACAGGATATATTACATATATAATTATATATATAATTATATTATATACTTACATATATAATTGTATTTTATCACTTATTCATGTATTTGTTTATTTAATTTAACTAGTTATTTATGTATAAGTCTGTTATGTAATTAGTTTTAATGCAGGTCCACATCAGCCTTAGGCTGCCTGATTCTCAACCTGCTTTACCAAATAAAGTATGTATGTATGTATGTGTATGTATGTATGTAGGAATATGTCTAGGAGATTCTATGGAAAACCTCTGATGTGTGTACGTGTAGTTTGGATATAGCAAAATACTGGGATGATGGTCTGAGAACGCTTACATATCATTATCATCATCATCTTTTCCTTCGGTTTCTTTTTCTTTGTCGGCTTCTTCTTCAATCACTCCAAATCTTTTGCGTCTTCGAGCCTTTCTTTCTATTGCTTCCTACCAAAAATATAACTTAGTCTTAATAAGCCACCAAACAACATAGTTTATGGTCAGTAGGCAGACCAGACTGGGTTCAAAATGATCCTGAACTGTCTGACAGCTCTGAGGACATCAGAAGGGTTCAGATACTATTAAAGATAAAATTATTGGTTGTAACTGCTCTAAAGTCAAAACCTGAACATCTTTTAATACAAGACTAGTACCTTAGAGTTGACATCAAACCCAGTCACAAAACTACCGGCTTTGTTTTCATACTTTTTCGGCTGCAAAACAGACCAAAAATAGGCGTAAATATCATTTCAAATTAAACGACCTAGTTACGTCAAAGCTGTGCAGCTTACAGGAAGCTGGAGTCCTTCTTCTTGTTCTTCTTGTTCTTCTTGTTCTTCTGTTGGAATTTCAATCTTTAGCTCTTCGAACTCCATCTTGGATTTTGATGCACATGCGCTGTGCGTTTGTCCACAGGAAACCCAAACGGTACTTGAGCGAGTACAAGGCTGCATCATTTATGTATTCCAGAGGTGGCGGGGAAGCAGGTGAAATTCAGGGGGGAACTGAAAATTATTTGTGAGTTTAATGGTGGTTCTTATTTTTTTTTCAGAGAATGAAGGGGAGACCAAAATGGTCATAAAGTAAAGGGGTGGGGGGGTGAAAATGGATTTGAAGGAGCTGGGTTTTTTGTTGGCCCAGTATAAAACGAGGTAAAAAAAGTGATGACCCCTTCCCCCCTGTTTCCATACAGGAATTGAAAATAACTCGCCTCTAATGTACAGTTTTATAGACAGCCCACTTCTTTCAAGAAGTTCAAAAATGTGTGACCCACCCCCCTTTACTTTATGACCAGTCCCTTAGATAATATTGATAACATTTCACTTCATCACAACGTCTAACTTTACCAAAAAAAAGTGAAAACGTTTAGATCGCATGTGAATATTTGTATTGAAGTCCATGAAAGGAGTTGTTAAGCACTTCAAGTGAGATTTTTACTTATTGTGTAGTTTAAAAGAAACTCTTAGCCTATTGGTCTCAAGAGAATTAGTAATTTATTCGCGTCCTCACTTTATGAGACTCTGATTTCTAATTTAGTCGTTAGCTGTTCGTTGTAGAGTTGAGTTGGAACATGGCGGCTCGTTTTCGGAAACCAAAATATGAAGAAGAAGAAAAATATATTTACTATCAAAAGTAGTTCCAAACAATACGATGTACAATACGAAGTGGTGTTTTAAGGAGTGGCAAGAAACAAGACAAAACAAAAAAGCAGAACTGGAGACGTGTCCATGAGAAGGGTTTGATATGAGCATGTGGAAGATTGTGACAGTCTCGCCTGAGGAAATCGGTCGTCAAAGACACTTAATTTCTGGTTATCGAAGTTTATTTCAGAAGTTGCAAAGCAAAATGGTGAACGCTGTCCACCGAAGTCAGTATATTTGCTCGTTTGTGGTATTAATCGTCATTTAATCGAAGCAAAAGGCGAGGAATCAGTAAACGTATTTGATAAATCTGATAAAAGGTAATTATAATTTATAGGCTACGAACCTTGAATCTGTTAAATAAAGGTTGTTCTTATTTCATATTTTTTATTTAGTTATGGTTTAAGATTCATGCTCTTCCGGGAACTTCTCGATGCAGAAATGAAGGATGCCACTCGTGAAGGAGTCACTCCGAAGCGTCCAAAAAGGACAAGAAAAGTGAAATCACCAACGACGAAGAGTCTATGTCTATGTCTATGGGAAAAGGGACTGACTGCTAGGATCACAGTCGGCTGAAACATTGTTAAACACTTTAATATCAATATTACATTTTCAAAGTAAAAAGAATGGATTGTAATGTTTCACAAAAAATAACAAAGCTTATTAAAAAAGCGTGAATAACAATCCGTTTCATCTCTTTTATTAACAAAATTGTCTAATCTTTTTACTGCTATAAAATGTGCATACTTAAACAGGAAGACCTGTATCAAAAGTTATGAATACTATTAGGACGACAAATAAAGTTGTTGATTGATTGATTGATTCTTTAAAGTTTGCAGACATTGATTAAAATTTGCAGACATTTTATTAAATTTGCAGGCGATTTCTTCATTTTTGTCTCTACCGGCCACCATATTTCGTACACGACAACGATGACCAAGGAAAAAGATCGTACCAGTGGTGCATCCACAAGTTATTGCTCGATTGCAAACATTCCCAAGAGGATCAAAAGACAAAGGCATGGCGGCCATGTTGATGGTATAGACAAAAGGACCTAATGAGAAATCTTTTGTTAAATACCACCAACATGGCCGCGATGACGTAACGTGCAATCGATCA
>JAAAQI020139049.1:0-12323 GCA_011800005.2 Stichodactyla mertensii
AGAAAACAATAGGTTTAGAGTCTACTACTAACTATTAGTTTGCCTATTCTTTCATGGTCGAAGGAAAATTACTCTATCTAGCACACTGATAGAAGTTTATGTCCTGAGTAATTCTAGATGTGGAGCCACACCCAAAAACAAGTTCTAACAGATTATAGCCATGGAATAAATCATTCATAACTGAAATACTGGCGTAAGAAATCATTTTGATTTTATAACCCAGATATGTGAACCAGTTATAGAGTAGAATGATTAAAAATGGAGTCACGCCCTTATAGAGTACTTACAGAGTTGCAACTGCAGTTTTCTCTCATTGACGAATTTTCTTGTTTGTAATCGTCCTTCACTAACTTCATCTTCACCAATGAGCTTGATTGTACACCAACTGTGGTTGAGAATTACATTTCGAATGGATTACTGCTCACGTTCATAATCTCCTCGGCTCTTACACATTGTGGTACAAGGAAGACTTGTAGGACTTGCATCGTACTTTGCAGCCCTTCTGCGGCCGACAATCACATTTGATCAGTAATTGGCAGGCCTTTGACGCCTCTGGCATCACTGACCTTTTGGAGTTCGTCTCCAACCCCATTCAGATGGTGACGGGAGACTTGGCTTAGGTCTGAGCGCTTGCCCCAGCCATGGCCGGCTTGGTAGGCAGTCCGTATAATGTGCTGCAGGGTGGTTCCCAATGTTGAAGGTATTCCTTCCATTGGTCTTCCCTTCTTGGTAAACAGATCTAACTTGGCCTTAACTGAAAAACAGCTACTGGTTCTGTTATACAAGAGTACGAAAAACCGTTCGAGAAGTGGTACGTACTGATGGACTACTTCATTGCTTGGGACGTTGCTAAGAGCAACAAGTGCCGGCGTTATTTCTTCGAAGAAGGCCAAAGTTTCCCAAGCAGAGCTCTTCTCTTTACCGCTAAACGAGGAAATTTGGTCGCACGCAGTAAAAGCATGAAAGGCAGGCAAAGTTGCGCTTTTCTCTGGGCCTAGAGTTGCAGCAATTTGGTGGACTACAATATAGCGGAATGCTTTTCCAGTCCCAAATGCGATCCGGCATATTTCTTTTGCCTTCGTTTTCTGGTATGTAGCAATTGCTATGACAATTATATCAATGTACACTGTCCGAATAAGCAACTTCTCGTTGCCTTCTCGCACACAACTCACACTATGCAAGAAGAGTCGTGTATCGCCCTCTTCTTGCGTGCATGGTGATACTATCCCTAAAGACACCGCATACTACTGCGTCAGCGATCACTTTATACGAATCAGCAGCTGCAGGCATGCGCATGCAAATTTCCCTTCTGTTGGGATAGTATGTGAGTGAAGAAACATGATCAGTCAAGAGTCAAAAGACACTCAACGAAAGGTAAGAGCTTTATAAAAGTACATCAAGTGACTTCGTTTTCAAGACCTCAGGCAAATATTTTCTCAATACGGACCGACCTAAGCCGTTAATAACATATATAGCTTTTCACTTATATATATATATATATATATATTAGTTTCATTGTCATTTTTACATTCCATTATGGTCTGTTTCTCTCTATATAGTTCTCATCTTTATTCTTGGCTTGCTTGATAATGACGATCTAGCACACGTCGAAACGTCGCGTTTTTAACTTAATTCATGTATATATTTTTGTAAGTTTTTATACTATGAATTTACGTTTCGTACTATCGCAATGTTTTATAAGTCAACTTTATTCACAAAATCTCTCCTACTTTAAAATTAATCTGACAAGTTATTTTCAATATATAACTAATACAATAGAACTATAATATTAACGTAAAGAAAAATAACGAAAGCGCTGAATTTGCGTCTTCCCAGTTTTTGTGGTCCTTTAAGCTTGAATGCACAAACAAGCTTAAAAAAAGGCTCGTTATTCACTCGTTGAGATATTGGTTTTCTATACCACTGTCATGTATACTGCATCGAAGGATCTTCCTGTAGTCTCAGGCGTCTTCGAGCCCACGACCTCCTGTACAGTAGAACACGTATCCTAATATGGTACTTACTATTATATTACCCATGATGCTCGACCAACTGAGCCAACAAGTTGGTGGTTCACTGGCAATGATTCTCATGATCAACTATGAATGTCAATGTGCTTCTTTCTAAAATTCTTTGCATGATTCAGATAATACTACTTGAAACTGATGAACAACCTTATCACAATCAACATAGACTCATCGCCGTCATGACAATCAACTTCATACTTAATGGCCGTTTTTCTAGTTCATAAAACATTATTACATTAATATTACATTATTGAACACATGCTCATCTATTTGCGGTTAGTCTCGTGTCAGTACCAAAATAATCACAAATAGCAGTGTTATAAGCAAATAAGGAATGGACAACCCAAACTATAAAAAACGCTTTTAAATTCCAAAGAACTATCATTCTGATTTTTGCCGCCTGTCATTTTTTCTTCTGTAATTCGCTTTTTCGAAGATCAAAGAAAGACTGGGTACGAACTCTATCTCGTCCCAAAAATCAATCCCAGAATCCAATGCAAGATGACGGCACTTTTGATCTTATGTCCCAAGTCCAGCCCCATGCACACTTCTGTGCGGCACGAGTTCGTTCCTTACTATACAAGAGTTTTTGAAGTAGCTATTAACATATTCTATTTTACATTAAGCCGCCAAATTTCTGATTCTAAATCACGTCAGTTGATTGAAAAGTTTAGTTTACATTCAAATCAAAGCCGAAAAACACCTTGGGGGGAGGGATTAAGCTATGAATATGCTCATTTTTCAATTTCAATTTCATGTCGTTAATTGTTCAGTATCTACATCGAAGGATCTTCGTGTACTCTCGTCTAAATGCGGTGTTCATGGCTCCATATATTATAGGATTGACAGCAGAGCTGCTTATTGCAGCGTATGGTATGATCATGTGAACTTGGCGAGGCAGATCACATTTGTACCGACCGCATAGGCTTTTAGCTACCATAACGACGATGACTGGAATCCAAGTCAAGCAAAATCCCAGCAAGACTGCAAACATGGTCCACGTGACCTTGATTTCTTGAACACTTGTTCCCAGGCTGTTAGGATTTGAGGCTGGAGCGATGTTTCTCTTGTGTTCTCGTATTTTCTTGAATACTTTGTAGTAGCAGTAGGTGATGATACTGAGTGGAATAGAAAGAACAGCTACAAGAAGCGTGTTCCCAACTGCCTTTGCAAATGTATTTTGAGGATGGTGAGCAATGCCACATCTTATTTGTCTCGGGATAAATTCTGCAAATGCAAAATTGTCTCCGTCCATTAGGCCCAAAGTCACTAGTACAAAGCTGGTTAACCACACAAAACCAATCATTGAAAGGGATTTGATCTTGCTAAACAGTTGCTGGTATATGAGGGGCTTACAGACGCAAACGAACCGATTGACTGCCATTAACACGATCATGAAAACAGAAACAAAAGCAAGAGCTGTAGTCACAACCGCTTGAAAACTGCAGATGTTTTGCTCAAAGGTATAACGACTTTTGATGAACCAAACGACAGAAGGAGGCAGTCCCGTTACGGGGAAAAGAATATCAGTAAATGCGAGCGAGAGTACGAAGTAATTAGTGATGGTACGAAGACTGGGATTACGATAGATGGAGATGACTACCAGAAGATTTCCTCCAATGGCAATCAATGCAATGAGGAGTACGACACTTGTCTCTACAGCGATGGTAGCTGTCCTGCGATTCATAAACTCCATCCATACTGGGTTTGTTATTCTGACAATGGTCTTATTCATCTGCGAGGAGGAAGGACAGTTTTGAAGTTGGAATTCCTTATAAGCTATTAAGTTATTTTAAACACTTACGGTATATGAGTAGGACATATTTCCCCACATTTTATATTCGGCCCGTTTGTTACCATCCATAGAGTGTCGATGCCACAGCTTTGGTAACCAGCGATTGATAGCCAGTGTGATTATATCACCAAGTTCGAGCAACGTCACCTGACCTAAACAAATGGGAATAATGTTTTTGGAAGATGAACAGTTTTTCGTTCTTTTTGTTCAGGGCTACCGCTAATTGGTTTAATTTCAGACCATTTAACTAAGACGCGACAGGTAATTTCAATTCAGACTATGACTTATTTTAGTTTGGTTTGTTTCACACAGGGAGCCCGCTTAGATAAAGGAGATAAAGGAAATTAAAATCCGAGCACGAAGAGTATTTTATTATTTTTCTGTACTTTGAGTTTGAGATAAGAGTGCTAACTAAAGCAGAAAAATCAAGCGAAAAACAACTAGAACATTAAAAAAACAACAACAACAACAACTCGCGCATTAGTTTTCCAATATAAATATACTATATTGTCAATCCTGCTACTTCTCTATGTGCTTATGTTAGCGCTGTCCTCACCAGCTTATCTTTGTACTTGTGCTTATGCTTGTGTTTAAGTACTTATGAGCTAGTGAAAACCAGTCTTAAAACACGATTTTACCTTCTTCGCCTTGAAATCCCCAAAAAACATGTTCACGATGATCCTTACACTGGGGAATTCATTTATTGAAGCCTCTTTCGGCTTTTTCTCGAAGTTTTGTGTTAGAAACTTCCATAAAGAGAATCGCTGTAGCCGATTTTCAAGCGGTGAATATTTTTTGTACCGGTTGCTGTACAGTCGTCATTTACCTTCTCATCCCTGGTAAAAATTGTCACGAGTCGAGTGACTCCTGCATGTGAATTTTCTTAGAGATTTATATGTTGTTATACTTTCTGAGAATGTTCTTTTCCAATTCGTCTTCTTTTTTTAAATTTAATCGAACAAAGGAACGTCTCAGTGTAACGGATGTAGTGCAGACTTTTTGAACCTTCTATTACGCAGCATATTGCAGTCAGGGGAATTATATTTGCAGATATTATTACAAAGGTAGTTTTTCCGCTCAGGGATCGACTCCTCGACCTAGTTACTCTCGCATAAAAAACCGATGTAATGTTAACGTTATTAACAATTTATTGTCATCCGTTCAGTCTCTGTCTCAGATTACTAAACTAACTATTGATGGTAAAAGTGCGAATCACCCATCATACTCAGTGCCAAGTTTGATGAATATCACCTGACTCAAACAACTAGAAAGTGCTGCCTTTTTGAATATCATTTTTAACCTTCCCTTTCATTACTGCGACAATTGGTTTCAGACCAGTTAATAGACAACACAAAACAGGTTATGATGCATTTAAAATATGGTATTATGTTTTCCTTAAATGATTGGTATTGACTTTGATGATTTCCCAAGTTTCTGTAAGCCAATGAAAATGTTATAACCGTTCTTGGTTATTAACGTGAAGAAATTAATTTCATTTTGAGTTTCATATTCAATCATGAAAAGTTAAACTTTCTTTCCTTCTCTCTTATTTTGTAACTAACACTACATCTAACCTTATTCTATAAAACTTATTGCATTTGGTTGCTTGAAGACAGGTGTTGAGTACAAAAATATCTTAAAGGGTTTTGTGATACAGACTTAATTAATAAGAAAGATTAAGGATTTTAATATTTTAATATTTTTAGAATGATTTCAAAATTTATATGAGGGTCCTGAAGGGGTAAAATGGGAGCTGGAATTGGCCTTTTTTGGGCTGGGAAAATGGGATTTGATGCACTGGGACTGGGATTTAGCAATTACTGGGATTGGGATTTTTCTAACTCTCTAACTCTAACTCTATAACTTGGACTGGAATTTTGCGTAAATGGGACTGGGATTTTGCAAAATTTTGAGCTGGGAAATGGGATTAGGACCCCCCCTTCAGGACCCTCTTATATCGTCAAAACAACTTGTTTCTTTTGAGAACAGGTTGGCCACAAAGTATTAAGATTATGGAAAGTTTAAAAATTCGGCGTTGTGCTCGCATTTTTTGCTCAGATTCTATTTTTAAGTTAGAAAGACATGGTGTCCCCTCATTGGGAAAGAACAAGTGATAATGACAACAACACGTGTCAGCCAAGCCAAGCCAAGCCATTGTTTATAATAATGTTACGGTGGTCGTCTACGCAAACACTTTGCCCAGTCTCCGCTCAACTTATTAGTCACCAGTCCCCCTGCTTGTTTATGCAGTGAGCTTAATGGAAATATCTGAATTATTGGGTCAGGAAAAATTATACCTTGGTCAGGGAAAATTCAGGGAATTTTGTGATTGGATTATTGTAGCGAAGATGCGCAGTGATTTGCATGCTTAGGCTGTGATATATAAATGCTTTGCGAGCCTCGACGTACTGTCTGGTGAGTGAAGCTATCGATCTGAGACGCTTGAGACAGAAATGATGACTTTGATTGCTACGTCATGAGGATTGCGAGAAGAAAAGGGATAAGGGCCATTGTACACTGTCAGTCAGAATACCAAAGGATTAGAATGAAACTGCTTTTAATTGGACAATTGAGTTTGTCTTTAAAAACAAAAAAATAAGGTCAAGTGATCACCGTGGGAATTAAATCAAGCAAGTGTAAACTCGTGTGTATCTAAAGTGCATCAGTGATATGAATTTTGAAGATAATAAAGTTGTTGGGAAAAAAGGGGTTTATCTCACGGCGACCAGATGTAGACCAAATATAGACTGAAAATATTTGTGGAAATGACCCCTAAAAATGTCGAAAACTCTATTAGTTCCTCAATGTCAATCAGTAATCTTGCATCAAGACCATTATTTTTCCTAACAACAGCAGCAACAACAAAAACTGAAAAGAAAGATTTTCTGTTTCTCGATAACTCTTTCTTTTCAGTTTTTGTTGTTGCTGCTGTTGTTAGGAAAAATAATGGTCTTGATGCAAGATTACTGACTTTATAGTTTTCATAGTTTTGTCTTCATCATCAGTTGTTGAAGAGATTGATTCGTAAATAAAATTATTCAAGACCTTAGAATGTTTAGAAAATATTAGTCTGAGAGCCCATCCCCACACAGGAATTAATGTGGCCTATTCTACTCACGCTGGCCGAAGGAAGTTGGTAAGTATAAAAAATCATGAGAAAAAGAGTACAAAAAAACTGCCGGATCTGTAACTACCCTCAATGCATAGTCCATAATATCAATCAATCCACTTGGGCGTAATGTTTTCCCCATTTAAGACCACGTAGCATTCTTTTGGGCATTATTACTTTGTTTCTTGGTAACGCAAGAATTAATAGAGGTTTTTTCACAAATCAATTAAGGCCCCGGGACACGGTGAATCTTTTATCTGTAACTTGTGTGCAACTGTGTTGCGAGATGACTTTCACCGCATAATTCGTCCTGAAACGTGTTCGCGACACAAGTTTCGGTTTCCCGAGTAGAAAACAGTTCTACTTTTGGTGAAACACTCTCGCGACAAAAGTTTTGCAAAACTGTGGGTGGTTCTGAAACTTGTCTCGCAACGAACAAACGCACACAAGTTACAGGTAAGACTTTCAGCGATTGACTCATTTGGTAGAGCATCGGTCTGTTGTGCGTGGGAGGTCGTGGGTTCAAGCCCCGGCCGGACCAACACTCAGAGTCTTAGAATAACTGAGGAGAAGGTGCTGCTTTTGTATTAACATCTACAAATGGTTAGACCGTCACGTGGCTCGGATGATCACGTTAATGAAAGTCCCCCGCATTTGATTATATTCATATAGAATTTGCGCGTTAAAAATGTTATGACATATATGATCATCTATCCTGTAACAGGGACTTTGATGTAGCGAGTATACTAATCTATGAGATGAAGGATAGTATCTGAATAAAGAAACATGATGAGTGAAGAGTCATATGGTACTCAAAAATAAGGTAAGAGCTTTTTAAAATACAACAGGTGACGTCAGTTAACCACGTGATACTCCTTAAGAAGCTTCTAGATCAAATATACTTACTTTATGACTGTTTTAAAGAGAAAGGAAAATTGGAATTCTTCGAAAACTAGTTTTTTCTTTGGATCGCTTAGAATGCCGATAATTTGTTATGATTCTTGGTAATGAGAAAGACTGATGGGTTGCTGGAGGCTAACAAAGTTAAGACAGTTCTGTCTGCATAGCTTGATTATATTATATAGTGGCTAACTCTTCACACTCACTGTTTGAAATATATGTTTGAAGAAAAGAAAATGCCATACTTCTTTGCTCTACCCTTCTCTTCTCCTCCCTTCTCTTCCTTTCCCTTCCCTTCCCTTCCCTTCCCTTCTCCTCTCTTCTCTTCCCTTCCCTTCAGTTCCCTTCCCTTCCCTTCCCTTCCCTTCTGTTCTGTTCTGTTCTGTTCTCTTCCCTTCCCTTCCCTTCCCTTCTCCCGGCCTTTTTTACTCTCATCTTCTTGTCATCTACTAAACATAAAAGCACTGTCAAAATCATCATACGAAATCATACGAAAGAGGGAAATTATAATTTTCATGCAAAAAATTCAAAGTGACACTCCAGATCCGACTATTTTGGGCACAAATTTGTTTTCTTGCATTCCGGTCCTCAAAATGAATCGATCACTAAAACATTGTATAGATAACCAACTACTCTTGTCCAAACTCCTTTTCTTTGCTAATAAATTCGAATTTGGTTAAAAGCCTTTAACTTTCCGTCTTTTACCGGTCTTTCAACGAATAGTCAGTGAGTTAAACAATTGATATATTTTATCGATCAATGTTATCTTGGAAATCCTTTCAAGCGGGCAGTTATTAAACGTCACCCAGCTTGAACTTCCTTTCCAATCCATTTCTAGACGTTTGATCCCCGTGTTTCTATTGGTTTTGGTTCATTAATTATCCAGCATGTAAACCAATACAGAGCGTCCATAGTGCTACAGCTGTATGTTGGGCTGTTTTTAACTCACAAAGCTAAAGCCTAAAGCTTTGTTTTAAACGATTTAAAAGCAAAACGTCCTTTGCCTTTTGTCTGATGAATGCGACGCACTGAAAAGAAGCTGTCTGTGTTCTTCATTTTTACTTGAAAAATTCATGATTCCTAACGTCAATTGAGAAATTAACCCTCCGAGAGCGCTAGCTTGAGACAAGGTACTTGTTAAATTATTTGAATGTGAACGTTTCTTTCTTTCTTTTTTTCTTTTTTTAGTTTTTCCCTTAACTATATCAATTTCTTCCCATTCTTCCTGCTTTTTTTCTAATTTTTTCTTTCTTTCTTTTTCTTCCTGCTTTTTTTCAATTTTTACCTTCTATTATTGCCACATATTTATTTAACCGCTTTAGTTTAGATTTCAATTTTCCGAACAACACGTACGTTTAAACATCAAAAGCGTTAGCTTTTGTTCCAACACAATTCATTCCTGGAGTCTACAGATAAAGGCAAAGATAAAATCCAGCAAAGTTTTGATAATCGAATATTTATTGGTAAATTAAGATAGTCTATACCCTCGGCGCTCAGAAACTCAAAGTAGCTTAAACTTAAGTACCTAGATTTAGTGAGCTGTAGAGCTGTAAATTGCAAGATATCTAGAAAATACCTTCTGGTTTTGGTGACTTAGTGGAAACAATTATATCAATTGGTTTAATTTTTCTATTTTGACCTAAAAATCAATAATCTTTCCCTGTTTACAGACAGCTAAATTATTTACTATTATAATCTTTTTGCCTTGCGAATTCGCATTGTGAAAAAGCTTGTCTTGAGCATATATTTTTATGATTAATTACTATCTTTTTTCAAATATCAACAGCGTTTAAAATTCGATATTTTGATATCGAATGTCGATTCAAGTCTCACCACCCAAAGTACGTCCCCCCGTGGATATTTCATGCATTATACTCATTCCTATAAAGGCGTTTAAAAGCCTTCTTTTTTGAGGAATATCCTGTCATTTTCAGGCAATAGAGTGTTTTCCGATCACGTGACGTTATCGCTGCCATGTTGGTAAACCTTTAATAAAGAATGCCATGTTTTTGTCTTTTGTTTCACGTGATAAGGAGACTAATGAATACGCTCTGTATGAAGGCCCGGATTCACGCTGAAGTGATTGGGCGCAATTAACGTAGCAGAAATCGAGATATTTTCCTGTAGCGTCTCGGGCAACAAATTTCATCGGGTGAACACGCCTGCAACGTTGCTTGGCGTGATGTTACGTTAGATAGCTCTGGAGCAATGTATCCTTTTGAAGATCAGAAGCGATCAGAATTCTCAATTGTTTACCTCGTTTTTCTTTATGTAAAAATGTACTCTTATGGGAAGAGTAATGTTTCGTGCAACACTTAAGGTCCATACACACTATGGGCTTTGCTCCTTCATGTGTACCAAGGAAATCATGTAAAAAAAGGTTGTGGCGGGAGCAGAATTTTGTCCCCGGCTCATGCTCTCTGACAATTAAATGGTTAAATATCAGTGACCATCCTATACAGCAAGCTCCCGCAGCATGTTCTCTCTCGTGTGTACTAGTTATGCAATTCAAAATGACCCGAGAGCCTGCTCATGGAGCAAAACCCTTAATGTGTATGGACCTTTAAGGGCATTTGTCAGATTCGAAAATAAAAACATCAGCTTGACATGTTTATGTTAAGAATATGCTTTTTTCTTGATTAGTTTAATGGAAGGAGAATTTTGTAATTCAGTGCAAATCCCACCTTTTGAATGTTTAACACAGCGAAAAATAGTTGTTAACAAGACATTTGTCCGGTACCACGGTGACATATTTTTCTTGAAGTGAATTCAAAATTAAAGTTGCTTCAAGCATTATTCTTATAATTATGCAATAACCATAGAAAAGAAAACACCATCCCTCAACTGTGCCATGCGACGAAAACAAAATGTTGAAAATACTGTATTACAGGCGAATCATGTGTATTAAATCACATGTATAGATCTCCAGTTGCTTGCTCAAGGTACGTAAATATATTTATTTATTTTCATTCATATATTTTGTATATAGTAGCGTTGCTAATATTATAAGTAAATATATGCAGACAAGGAAAGAAATTAACAAGTTTATAAATTGAAAAACTCTTATCAGTCTTTTCCAACAAGTAAGTGAACTACGTACGTATTTATAATCTACCATAGCGTACAATGCAGGTGGTAGTTTGATGTTTTGTTAAAGCTGTCAGGTTCTTTGGATCGATCTCTCTCTCTCTCTAGATATCGTATCTATTAAGGAATAAAGACTAGGCTAGCTTTTTTCACAAGACAGCTTGAAATTTTATGTCTACTTATGAATTTCCGATCGATAAATGCGGGCGCTAAAAAGAAGACAAACTTGTACATAAGATAGAGAAAATAGGAGTCGAGTATTATATTTGCTATACTAGATATTTCAATAACTACACAGGACATTGTGTAAAATCCCAAAATCTGTGCAGGTCTTTGAGGGGGATCATATCAATTGATGTAAGATATTATGGGGGGGGGGGGAGGGTCACAAAAATCTGTGCAGGTCTTTGAGGGGGATCATATCAATTGTGTTAAATATTATGGGGACAACGATTAAAAAAGTCTCTCAAAAAACATGCACATCAAAATTAAAAAAGCACCAGCCCTCCCCCCTCTAATGAATGACCACTTCTTTATCCACCTTCCACATCCATCCTCTTCTCTTTTTCTCCAATTGCCCTATTTCATTAAGACGTCACATCAAGACATTAAGAAATCAATCTATTGTTTAAACGCTAAGGATCATGGTCGCGGGAAGGGGACAAAACAGTAACAACACTAGAAAAATAATAAATAAATAAAATTTTAAAAATAAAAAATAAAAACTGGATATTGAATGCGTTTTGTAGACCGTAGAAAACTGGTAACAGGCACCAAATACAATAATAAATATGCATTAGAATAAAACATCAGTAGGGTTTATATTTGGAAACCAGAAAATTTAGCACCGAATTTTGTTCAAATTTCTAAACATCCCACACCGATCCCACCCCCTCTTTGAATGTTTTGAATTCTTTTTGTTTACAAATAGAATTTTTTGCTACATGATTCATCCTTTCACCGCAAATCTATCGCTACAACAATTTCGTTGGTTCACTTTATAAATCTCATTAGTCATAGACTACAAGATCTTAAAGTGTGGTTCACATTGGCTTATGGAATGATCTAGAGCATCTGTCATTAGTGCTTGCCAGCGGATTTTGGTATCCCACTCTTTATATGCCAATAAAACGATGTTAATTTACAGGAGATAAAACGTTCAAAAAAAAAAAGAAAAAAAAAAGAAAAAGCAATTTATACTTAGAAATGGTGATGCACATTTGTGTCTAGGGACAATTCATTTAATCAGCTTCGGCTAATTTTGTAGTTTAGGCTAGCTGTCTTCCTGTAGGGGTGGTTTGTTTATGTTCGTTTTCAATTAACTAAAGAAGGAAAGGAGAGGAGAGGAGAGGAGAGGAGAGGAGAGGAGAGGAGAGGAGAGGAGAGGAGAGGAGAGGAGAGGAGA
>JAAAQI020139060.1:0-12322 GCA_011800005.2 Stichodactyla mertensii
AGTGTTGGTCCGGCCGGGGCTTGAACCCACGACCTCCCGCACGAAAGACCGATGCTCTACCAACTGAGCTAATCGGTTCAGAACTCCTCGTTTTACACGGTAAGAAATTAAAAGCCCATCATCCAAATATCTTCATCCAGACCTGTTGTTTACGTTCCTCGCTATACTTCTTGATTTGTTAAGAAAATCTTTGCCGATGCATGAAATAAATGGCGATTAAACTAGGGCTTGGAAGCCGTTACTCGCGAATGTTTACGTCAAAATTATCTTTGGAAATTGTACGTTGTTAGAAATTGTTTTAAATTAAACCATCCAGAAAACTATGATATGATTCTCGTTTTTTTAAGTAGTTTTTATTTTCGATCCAAGGGAAAATCATTGGGGCAAACAGTGGGGCAATGGGGCAAACAAGCATGATTATGTTCTTATAATTATTCATTACCTGAAATCTGAAGATGTCATTCATATACGTGGCACTGTTAAACCAGAAGTTAAGGACTTGTCAAGTTGATAGACAGTTATTTGCCAATATATATATATATATATATTGAGGTCTTGAACACAATTAATGGATGATTATCATATGCAATATACCGAATCATCAGTGAAGTGTGACGGAAATGAAAAAATTAACAAGACTGTAATCTAAAAAAACCTATAGTTCAGAAAAACAGTGTTTCCAGAGAGTTTGAATGTTATAACATGTATTGACTAGACGATCTAAGATCGTAAGTCGGGCTCCAGCGACGCGCACTGCCGTAAGCGTCGATCATTGGCTATGCCCAGCGGTTCTATGAACTAAAACGTATCAAGGAATTGTCTTTTGTTCGGTGTCCATTTGAAAAGAATAGAAAAGCGGCAGTTGATTTAAGAGCTTGTCGCACTAGCTTCTTTGGATGCGGCTCGAAGAATTTTAGCGGATTTGCATAATTAGCAGGTGTGAAATCGACGTGTAAAATTGATGTGTGATTTTCAAACAAGTCAGACAAATATCACGAACTGTAACTGTACTTTGGTGGAAAAAAAGCCTTTTTAATGAAACACAAGTTCATTATGTGTTAGCGGTATTGCCCATTGTACGTGACTGAGCTTTTTGATGATACCTTATGTAAACCTAGAGTCAGTTTTCGCCCGACTAAAAATATAGACTTTAGTACCGTTGGGTTTGACAATAACTAGCCTCGTTTTGGCGTTTTTCGTTACATTCGAATTGCATTGCTGTCGGTTGCATCTACCCCTGAACAGTCGCGACAAAAAATGTTACGTCGCGCCATTACTTCAATTTTCAAAATCATGTGAACTCAGACGTGCATCCAAACACTCAACTGGTTTTTGCCGATTTATCTTCCGTCAATCAAAATTAAAAATCAAAAATACGAAAGCTAACCGAATATCAAAATCATATTTAGCTGTTATAAATCGTCTAAAGATCGTTTTCAGTCATTTGGTAGGTTTTTAGGGATATTTATGAGTAGTTTTCTGGTGTTTTGTTTGAAGTGGGCGGAAGCGAATAACCAAATATCAACGGACTGTTTGAAGGTCAGAGTTCGCATGATTTTGAAAACTGCAGTAAACAAACTAGACGTTTTTGCTTTAACGAACATTTTCAACACCGTGCAGGTTAGAACAATAGAACGGTGATATTTTAATATTTAACAGCTTATCTGAACGCTGTAATAAAAGTTCAGAATTTTACTTGCAAATGAGTTGTCATATTATAACTTACCGTCATATTACTTCTTTGACGTTTTGAGCTATTTCAGCCTCCCCTGTAAGAAAAATGTCCTCGGACGAACTTTTTCGTGAAAAAAATTCCGTGTGAATGAGGGCTACTCGTCACGGCTGATTCCAGTCTTGTAAATTTTTTTACAGGGGAGGCTAAAATTGCTAAAATAGCTCAAAACGTCAAAGAAGTAACATAACGATAAGTTATAATATGACAACTCATTTGCAAGTAAAATTCTGAACTTTTATTTCATCCTTTTTTCAACATCCAAGTACATTGCTTGGGCTGCCTGTGTATAGAGGTGCAAGTCATAGTATCAGCTCCAAAAGCTTCAAATATGTTTTCAAAATTAATCTACGAGTTTGTTGTATCTATCAATGGATTCAGAATTACAGTAGTCAATTGACTGTGAATTCTGTAGTCTTCCAATTTGTTAATAAAAACTAGGATCAAATAAATAAGCATTCAAAACAATGAAGTCCAGGGGGTACGTTTGAGCTGTCGTGCCTTGACTACATTTGGCTGAGTACATCTATCTACGGCTGTGATGCTACTGTAGAGAGGATGGGAAAGGAGCTTGACAAATCTTGTGAGGAATCCATAGGCAAGTGTAGGACTGTGGAATGATCGTAGTTACAGTATATCTGCATATCATCCATCAGTTGGAATTAATTCAAATCGGTTTCGGTTGACCACTCAACGAGAACAACGAGAACATTCTTATTCCTTGGTGGCACGTATTAAAACAGCATACATTTTCACATTGCCGTAGGGTGGATTTTCTTTTTATAACGAGCTATAACATTAACTAAACAATCTTCAGGTTGGCGTTGAATTTGAATTTGCTTCGCAAGCTGTGCCATTTTGGTAGTTCTACCTGAAGAAGATGTCACAGCCAACACTCAAAAAATTGTTGAATATTGAAATTCATCCTTCTATTGTTCTAATCTGCACGATGTTGAAAATGTTCGTTAAAAGCAAAAACGTCTATTTTTGACTGGGGGCAGTGAAAAACCAAATTTCAACGGGCAGCTCGCAACTACCGAGTTCCAAAAATATTGAGAATCGCAGTGTGAGGCCCAGTTCAGACGTCAAACTTTTTCCGTGCCGAATTCAAGGAAAATGAGGTGATACTAAGTAGAAACAAAAGATTTGACTAATTTGCATTACATTCGACGCGGCAAAAGTTTCGACGTCTAAACTGGGCCTAAAGCTGTTAAAGTTTTTGCCGGCGCCAAACTTCAATGTTTCGACCTTCAAACTTCAAAGTTTAGACCGTCAAACTCGAAAGTTTCTTCTGCCTATTTTTCCATTTCAAACAGTTGCTGCCAATTACGGAAAAACCTCAGCACGGAGTCTCGATGAATTGAGTCATTTAGAGAAGTACTTTAGAAGGCATGAGAATGCGTGAACCATTCCGCCAATCGTTTTCCGATGTCCTCAGAAATTGAAATCAGTTCTGTTTGATGGCATTTCAAAGTGTTCAGGAAAAATTAAAAATTAAAAATTAAAAATCAAACCTCAGAATTGACACTTGAGCTTGAAACTTGAGTTTGAATTTAGAATTCGGAGCTCACACGAGAACATGGGTTGGGGAAGGGTTTTTGTTCAAACCAACAAAACATTTGTTTTAATTTGTTTTTCATTCTAAGCTTAGACGGGCTCCCTGTGGACTAGGTAATCAAGCTAATTACTTGAACACCGAAAAGCTCAAGCGATTCAGTGCGTAGAAAAGTAAGGCAGACTTACTCGTTGTCACTAAACCTATAGATATTCCTTCAGCTGGCAGTGGTGAAATCCTGTTGAACACTATCCTGCAACGATGCATGTGTTATTGTACATACCTAACGTTATTGGTAAGCTAATTTCCTAATTTTTATCGACGAACTGAGTTTGAGTTGAATGTAGATATTTCGAGACTGATTTGAACTCTGATTTTTGATTTGTATCGTTTAAATTACTTGCCAACAGATTAAGCGTTTTTCTGCTATAGGAGCCAAAAACGGACTCTCAATGACTCCATACGTAGTTAGTCAGCCGCCATGTTGTCCTGCTTAGCTTCATTTGTCACGTCAAGCGTGAACTGTTTTAAAAAGAGTAATACAGTATCAATCGAAAGCTGCTTTTTCATTGCTCCCTATATATATATATTACTCCATACATTTACTTAATCAGCTGCCATGTTGTCCTGCTTACCCAGCTTCATTTGTCTTATTGCCTCCGTTCTCGGTATTTATCTCTTACATACATGCAGTACCAATCGAAAGCTGCTTTTTTATTGCTCCCTATATATATATCTGTATATTCGTAACTTATAGAAGACGAGTTGGAACACCAACAACCATGTCACTAGCAAGTGGCATCAAAAGACACAAAACGCAGATACCATGAAGACTTGAAACGTAGAATTGAAGAGATGACATCCAACGAACCGCTTGCCTCTAGGCCGTTAGGCCGAAACGTTTATCATTAAAGTCTTTTGACCAGCATTTGGTTCGTCGGATGTCATCTCTTCAATAGCCCACTTCCGTGCTCTCGAAAATAATGCATGAAGGCGAGGCTCTGTGCGAAATCACGCTTGGTGGCGCGAAACGACTGACATTTCTTTGACTTTTATTGTTGCTTAAAAGTTTATTTTTACTGCGAAAATCGTTGCATCGCGACCCGTTTAATCGTAAATACGGTTGGATTTGTGTGTTTTCTGAGCCGTCAATTATCTTTGGGGGCGGGAGTTATGCGAATCCGTGAAAATCATTGGTTGATTTGAATAACCTCCGTCCCGAATGATGATTGACGGCTCAGAAAAGCACAAAAATCCAAACGTATTTACGATAATGCTGGTCAGGATACAACGATTTTCGCAGTAAAAGTAAACTGCGAACAAGTCATAGAGAAAAGAGTGACAACAGAACAAGTCAGTCGTTTCACGCCACAAAGTGTGATTTCGCACGATCGAGGCCTCGCCTTCATGCATCATTTTCGAGAACTCTACGTTATTTGTAGCCCCCAGCTTTATAAACGGTGAATAACAATATGTCATGATGAAGATTTTTTTTTGTATTCATATAGATGCACACTTATTACTCGGGATCAATTTGTGCATGTTATTCATCCAGTTGTCAGTAATAAAGAAACAATTAAGTCACTTACTGGAATTTTTTTTTGAAACAGCGACGTTTCGACTAGAACCAAAAAGAGGCAATCCACAAGAGATAGCCTGAACAGATCTTGTGGTTTGCGCTTTAAGGTGGCTCCAAGGAGTTGTTTTTGAGCCACACTTCCCTTTTTGAATTCGCTTATATATACTCTTACTTTAGCTCAATGAATATGACTTTTACAACAGATGTTAGACTTGGATGAAAGTTTTGAGCGATGGTCTATATGCTAATCAGCGTTTCCATGGCAACGATAAACTTTTTGGAAAAAATTCTTTTCTAATATCTTTCGAAATCGGGCTACCCTCGAAATGCGAATAACTGTACTATGATTTACAATGACTGTGAAGCACACTAAATGGAAAAGTTTCAAGAAAAGTTATCTGTTTGATTTGAAATAAATCGCTGAAACATTTTTAAAATGTGTTTTTCATGTTGGAAATATAAGCGATCTTAACATTCCATACGACTCACAAATTATTGTTAAATCACCACAGAACGTTTCCTAAGACTTCCAAGTAGTATAAGAAGCGATTTAGAATATAATTTTATACTAAAATTTAACGCTAACAAGTTCTTAATAAACTCCATAAGAAAACTGTAAAAAATGTAAAAAAACTAGTAAAAAGATGATTTCGATGTTACGCAACATCATTCTCAACTCAAGAAAATGAATGAAAGGAAAGGTATAAATACTAGAAGCTATAAATATATTAAGAGTTCTAAGGCCCCTAGGGAAAACAGTCACTTAAACAGCTTGGCTCGTATTGAGTCTGATAGGCCCCTTGCAGCACGTCGGAATGCAGCTGAATTTGAGGGCAAGACAAAAGAATCTCAACTCCAGAGAACCATAAACCTATTACAAAAGAATCTCAACTCCAGAGAACCAGAAACCCATTACAAAAGAATCTCAACTCCAGAGAACCAGAAACCTATTATCTTGCTCTCCAAATTCAGCTGCATTCCGACGTGCTGCAAGGGGCCTATTGTGTGTTCAAGGTTGGCTTGATGTCCTTAATGAACAGCATTTCATAGACCAGACAGTCACGCTTGGTTGTACATTTCTTTAGTACTTTAAAAAAGTCGTCAATAAGGGTGCTTTTATCCAAACCATGTTCAAAAACCAAGTGCTTGCCAATTGCAGAGTTCTTGTGTTTGGCCACACGTTGATGAAGCGGTGCCGAGCAGTGTACCCGACATGGTAGACAATGCGTTGGTTATTCCAAGTATTACTCCCTGTAAATAGCTCTAACTCCTTGGGGATAAAGAGATAGGAGCATTTCATTGAAGTGCAGTTTTGCTTGACATTTTCACTTGCACTTCAATGAAATGCTTTATCGCTAGGCTTTATCTACCAGAAAGGTAACTTCTCAGGAGATTGATACTGCTGCCACCTAAGCCATACGCACGAAGTTTTGCCAATAGAAGGGCATGAAGAATGCTGTCGAAGGCTTTCGAGAGGTCCATTGAGATAACTGCTACAATTTCTTTGTTAGTTCTCCAGTCCTCCGTTGTCGTATCATAGTGTTTCAAAGCTGTAATTTCGTCTGTATGCTGTATTCATTATTCTAATGTGCAAGATGTTGAAAATGTACGTTAAAGCAACAACGTCTAATTCTAACGAACGTCAATCACTACCCCACGGGGGGGGGGGGGGGCTACTCCCATATATAACCTATACACAGGGATGTTCCACTAGATAGGGTATGGTTTTTCGGGATTTTGGACAAAGACATGGCATGCTGTTTTCAGGGTATACGTTAACGCTATCTAACCTTCAAGTAAGCTTCAAATTTGGTTCGATTTTCCCTAAGCCCAGATTCATTAGTAACTTATTTTAACTGGAATCATAAAGGCTCGGACACACGATGCGATGTTGACTGCAACGTCGCTTGCAGTGGGGAAAGCGCACCGTGTGTCCACCCTTGCAACTGTTGCGTGCGACTTCGCTGGCGACGTCACACAAGTAAAATCTCTTTGTTTAAGTGCCTAGTCGTTCTAGCGCTTTCGCACTAATCGGGGGCACTGTCACTCACACACACTACCAAGATGATATTAACTGTTTTAAGTATACAACTGTCATTCACTTGTTGATTTTATTACGCGGAGTGAGGAAAACCCCGGAGAACCCGGAGAAAAACCCTCGTGGCAAGGGAAAGAACAACACATCTAACAAACTCTACTCACATGTGGCATTCGCAGGGCTCGACCCGACCCGTTGGACCACAGTGGTGAGAGGCGAACGTTTTACCGCCACGCCACCCATGCCACCCATGCCACCCATGCAGAAGTACAAACGAGTTTTATTTTTGCGACGTCGCAGGCGACGTTGCATCGTGTATCCGAACCTTAAGAAACTTATCTTGTATTTCAGGGTATGCGCGTATAGTTTTGGCTGTCGTATCCTTCTACTACATGCCATCTGATCCTCTTATAGCATCAGTTCTGTATGTTATCAGTCAGATTGTACTGGACTGGATTGATGGAGACGCAGCAAGATACTTTAACCAATGTAAGATTTGAATGTCGATTATGGCTTTTACCTATTCCGTCCGTGACACCCTCCATTCATTTATTCATTTTCACTTTATTTCACTTATTAATTTTGGATCTTTTAAGGAACAAGCAATCTGATAGATGTTACTTTTTTCCTTTTATAGGTAGCAATTTTGGAGCGATTCTTGACATTGTGATTGACAGGTTAGTTTATAATTCCTTCCATAAAAGATTTAACATGTGAGACCTTCACACTGTTATTAAATCTAGACCTTTGCGCCTTGATTGATAGGCCAAACTAAGAGAGAATATAAATCTCAGTACCCATCACACTGCTACTGAATCTATGCGCGCCTTGATTGATAGCCCAAACTAAGGGAGAACAGCCTTCAGTCCTCATCATATTGCTTTTTGATATATAGGTGTGCTTTGAATGGTTTAATTGTCATGTGTGCTAAACTTTATCCTGATTATCTCGTGCTCTTTCAAGTGTTGATATTCATCAACACAGCTTGTCTGATGCTCTACGTTTTAAGGTAAGGTACACAAACAACTCCATCTTAATTCCCTGCTAGCAGAGGCTCCCGTAGGCAGGCTCCCTTTCTCCTGCCCACGGGAGCCTCTGCTAGCAGGGAACCATCTTAAAAAATAGAAGGAAAAAAAATGATTCTTACATTGCAAGTGAAGTTTTCTCAAGGTTGCGTGCGCATCCAATCTTGACGGGCCGCAAAACCGTGACAAACGCAAATTCAGTAAAATTTAGAAGCAACTTTTATATTTCAAGAGGAAAAAAAATAATTTTATGATTTCTTATTGAAAAATTTCATAAAAATTTATGATAATTCTCATCGTGAAACTTCTGTTCTGGTATCGTGGCAAGTTTCTTGGATTTGGATTAGCGCGTAACCTTGACAAAAAAGTCTATTTGTCTAATGAGGTGTAGAATATCTGGAACGGAAATTCGAAACTGGGACACATCACCATAGCAACAACAACGACAACAACAACAACCTGTTGATGTAGAGACAAAAATTAACTACCAAACCGTGCGCAATTGCCGTAAAAATGTTGTTCATAGCGTAATTTCATTTTGTGCTGGTCGTCGTAAGGTAACCGCCCACATATGGATCTTCCAAAGTGCCGCTGAAATACCCAAGCTTTTTGTTTTACTCAGGAGAACCCTATCGAAAAAAGCAGCTCGGACTTGTAATGATTCTCAAGCCAAGGCTTCAGTTATTACCGAAGAAAAAGATGTTTCACGAGAGAAAAATGTTTCATGATGCTGCCAGTAAAAATAAACGATAGAATTTTATGATATTGTTACTGTTGATGCTATGAAATTCAAGGAGAATTCATTGGAGGCCTCGGGAATTCCACGTTGAATTTCACTCGAAAAACGATATCGCACTCGTCGCTTCGCGAGTCGTGTGATATGGTTTTTTCTCGTGAAATTCAACGTGGAATTCCCTCGTCATCCAATGAATTTTCCTATAATATTTTTGAGCGCGTCTTTAGTTAGAGCAACAATTTGAATCTCCCAAGACATCATCAATTGCCCTTCCAGACAATTATCGCTATTTCATAGCGATAATTGCCTGTCGAGAACACTTATTTTTCGCGACACCAAAATTTCGCGATTTTTTTATGGCCATATTTTGCGACACTATTTTCGCGATTTTATGAAATCGAAAAAACCCGAGTCACTTTATTTTCGTGATTTCTTCCGTAAATAAATACGTCGAAATATACCGTATATACCGTCGCTGTGATTTTAAAGTGAAAATAAACACATGATAGACTACATGAGTATAATACGCAAATGTTTATTAACGCAACAATAGTAATACAACAAGTAAAGTAAAGAAGATGTATGACAACGAATAAAAATATATTAATCTAAACATGAAATGTCTATAGTTAATATTTCACTTGAAGCCTTTATGTGTAGTCACTTAATATTCACGCATCCAAATGTTTGCGACATCAAATTTTCGCTTTTTTTTTTGCGAAATTCGCGAAATTCGTGTCGCGAAAAATAAGTGTAATAAGGCAATAACTATTTCACGGATTAAGTGCCATCACTCTAATAAACCAAAGCTTGGCTTTTACCAAAATGCTTAGGTTACTTGTCTCATTTTCTTCGCCATTTAACCTAAAACGTCGGATGGTGCTGGTTTTATGATTAGTTCAGAGCGACCGTTTATTCTGATCACAATTTCTATTAACAGTAGAAAGATAAGTGGAAGCACTGGCCACAAGGAAACCGATGACAGCGAATTCTATCTAGTCCGGTTGTATTACTCGAACAAGGTAACCCACGTTTAGCACGATATTATTTTTGCCTTTTTCTTCGCACAAATAACATGCAATAACAGAATGAGTGCAATAAACCCATGGAATAGGTTTTAGTCTAATAGAGGTTAGTAGATACTAATTCTATTGTTTTCTTTTGTTGGGATTTGACTATTAGTTAGTGACTATTAGATTTTGTTTCACAGGTTTATTGCAATCACTGTATGAAATGATATGTTGCGTTTCGGATTTTATTCTAGAGTTAAGTTGAAAGGCTGTTTTTCATCAATATTATTTATAAAAAGCGTCATAACACCCCAAAAACGCAACATATCATACACCTTAAGAGTGATATTTTTTAATTGAAAACTGCAAACCGCTAATGTCTAGAAACCACGTGACCAATGCCTTGACGTCACGATTGGGTAATTCTTGAAGTTTTCTTTAAGGTGACTAGCTACTATTGAAAAAATATTTAACTTTTTTAAAAATAACAATCTTTGTATCGGAAATTTAATGCTGATTTCAAATATAACAAAAGAAAATTAGGGTGTCCCGAACTACTTTTTGAGATAATCAAGCTTGAATGGATGGGTGTTTATGAGTTTTTGAAGCAAAACTCTCGTTAGAGTAGGAAAAAATTAAAGCTCAAAAGTTAATAGATGTACGAAGACTGTAATTTTACAGATGCTAACTGGTAGATACTTCTGCGACATAACATGAATAACTTTAAGATAAAGAAATGAAGATACCTGGATTTGCGAACCTTCGTTTAACCGTCGCACGGAAAATGTCCCATCAAGTCGAACAGAAATTCGTACGAATATTCACTTTTTCATAAGATTGAGTATTTAAAAATTTTTTGGCAAAATTTGACATGACATAGATTTTTAGGAGCTTTTTCAAATAAGCACATAAAAAGTATATGGTCCCGTGCGAAATCTGAGGTTTTTGCCCTTGAAGTTCAAAACATGTGTGGTTCTTCAATCTTTTTCAGTAAAATTTCAAAGGTTACCATGGTAATTTAGCGGTTATTATGCGCGCGCACGCTTGTGGGCTCAGAAACCCGATTCAATAGTAGGCAGCCACCTTTGAAGGTGCGGTAATACGGGCAACAAAATCGCGCAACTTGTCATGCAACATTGTTGCGTTGCAAGTTGAAGAGTAAATGTTGCTCTTATTACAACTCCGCCCCGCAACAAATGTTCTTTGTTGCACGAAGTTGAAGCCATCTCTACCTCACCTTCCCCTTCTACTTCACTTCACCTCACTTTTACTTCGAGAAGAACTTTTTCACGCAAGCCTAGTCTCTCGGCGGTTTAATTTTCTTTATCCCATTTCTAAAATCTCACGTAAAACTAGGAGATATTGGCTAAATGTATTAGACGTCATCTTAAAAACAAAAAAAAAAGATAGAAACCTGATTTCATGACGTACCAAAATAAGATTTCGGCTAAGTAGTATGAGGTTTCAATCTTAACTGGCTTTCTTTTAGAGCGTTATCTATCTATTTCACCGTATTCTACGATTCAATAGCTTTCAGAAAATACTTTATTGATGCGGCGTAAATCCTGACAAAACGAGAACGGTTTTCCGAAACGACGCAATGAACCTATATCGAGAACTTAAAAGCTCTAGACGTCTAGTACGCAAAGTAGCGTACAGACTTGGCTAGAAACCATGAAAGAAGCAAAAAGAGTCGGTTATTTGCCCTCAGTTATCAAAAATCCTTGTGATTCCCCCTAGATCCCCTGACCCCCTCCCCCAGGGGATGATAGTCGGTCGTTAAGCTTTTTTTCCTTGTCTGTCTTACCCCCAGTTACTTACATTATTGTGCTATCTTGCCCCACCTAAACTTCACGATTATGTAAATATTATTGATTGGACACCTGAATCTAAACATTTCAGATGAATTTTAAGGGGAATTGTCCCACTGAGGGGAGGGGGGGGGGTGGAGTAGAAAAGCTGAGTGCAACTGCAGTGGCCTAGCCTAAACTCTTATTTAACACCTAGTTTAATCGCCACAGGTTGTGTTCAATCTCTATTGGTTGACCAGTGAAATGTTCTTCGTGTTTTTGTATCTTTTACACTTTGGTCCAGGACCTATCTGTAAGTATTAAAAATTAGAGCGATTTGTTTTTACCATAACGCGGCACCATCAATGTACGAAATTCATAACAGGCCTACAGCCAATCATAGTGCGTGAAATCACTGCTCGTCCAATGAAAATGCTTTGACGCGGCCGTCACGGTTGCGGCACAGCATGACCGCACCATGAGCATGACCGCACCATGAGTATTTCACAGTCATACAAATACTGCTCTATTTTGCATTGCCAAGACCAATGATGATGATGACACGCATGCGCTTTAGTCGTTATAAACTATAAGCACATGAAGCCTTTGCTTTTGGTTCATTTGCATCAAACTTGAGGGGCACTTAGCATCAACACAATAGTTTTCATGCGCAGTGAAGGATAACAAGCTGTTTTATTTATGCAAAGTGCCTCTCAAAGTCGAGAATAAGAAAGCAGTGAATATCAGGAAAACAAATCTCTTTGTTTAAGTGCCTAGTCATTCTAGCGCTTTCGCACTAATTGGGGGCACTATCCACTCACACACACTACCACTACATTGACTGTTTTAAGCATACA
>JAAAQI020139071.1:0-12321 GCA_011800005.2 Stichodactyla mertensii
TTCTGTTTTCTTTTGTTTTTTTGTGTTTTTGTTTTTTTTTTTGGGTCGCCGCCCCCCCCCCCCCCAACCCTGTGGCCCCCCCCCCCCCCAAACCCTGGGTCCTCGTCCCTGGATAGGGATGTGTTTACTAAGCCATGTCTGTTGTACAGGTGTTTTAGTGAAGCACAAGTGGGAGAATGCCATGACAGTTGACAAGATGTCCTGGGGACTAAGACGCAATGCTGATATCTTATCTTACATGTCTATAGAAGAGCTGATATACCAGTTGGCTTCCACAGTCAGGTATGTATCATGGTGTATGACGCATTAGAACTAACACATCAACTGTGGCTGTGAAAATCAACATATTATACTAAAAATATATGGAAAATGTATTATGTTCAACATATCACTCTAGAAATTGGAAAAATATATACGTCAAATATTCACTGGCTTCTTTTTCTGGACTCTGAAGGGCACTTTGCATAAATACAAGCTTGTTATGCTGTATTCTGCACATGAAAGCGCCACAAATCACTCAAATTTGATGCAAATGAGCCGAAACAAAATGCTTTATGGGTTGTAAGAAAGCAGGGTGTAAATTTTACGAGGAGTGAACTGAAGCCTGCTCTGATTTGTTCAATCGATATTTGCCGACGTTATGCATCGTAACCGTGTTTGTCAAGATCTATCATGGTCTAATAAGTTTTTTTTTGATAGTTGTGGTGGAAATATGCTTCTAAACGTTGGACCAACCGCAGATGGTCGTATTGTACCCATATTCCAGGAACGTCTACTACAGATGGGAAACTGGCTGGATGTTAACGGAGAAGCAATCTATGGAACAAGACCGTGGAGGGCACAAAATGACACTACCAATAACTGGTATGTACATGGTACATATTCCTTACGACTCTGGAAAAGATCATTGACGCTTCATGTATCACAGAATTAAAACAATGACGTCAGTTTGGTACATTTTTTAAATTCATAGATGAGCGTTCGCCATTTTGTAATCGATATTCCAATTATGAGAATGTTGTTTTTCGTTTTTCTACTCCCTTCCCAATATGTCACGCAACAAAAATGAATGTTGCAAGTTCTCGCTGCCGCAAGTAATTCCGCCCGTTGATTGGCTTGTTGTTGTGTATGCAGCCAATCCGCGGGCACGATCTACGTCATTTTCACGGTCCAATAACGGACTATGTTTGTGAAAATATTGTATGACAAGTTTGATGGAAGGCAGTAAAACACGCAGCAGATGAAAAATTTGTTGCAAAAAGTAGAATGCGATTCTACTTTTTCCACAAGTTTTTTCCAACCTGGAATTTTTGGATACTTTTATTTATTTTCATCTTTACTATAATCCACTTAAGGTACACCAAGAAGCCTGACGCTCTCTACGTCATTGTGCTGAAATGGCCAAGCCAGACTGACAAACTGGTCTTACGCGAGCCAATCACATCCCAGAAAACCAAGGTCACGATGCTCGGTTTCTCGGACACTTTTGAATGGAAGGCTATGGCTCCCAAAGGTATCGTGATTGATATTCCTCCACTAACGGTAGACAGATTGCCATCCAAGTGGGCATGGGTTTTCAAGATCACTAATGTTTCATAGGCCTACTGGACATACAGATACGTGAAAATAAATGGCCTTGACACAACAAAGGATTCATAGGTGGTTTGGAATCATTCACTAGAGAATAAAATCACAAAAGACACGGCTGCCATGTTGGTTGATATGACAAGAGAATTCGAAATCTTTTGCATGTAAAGTCCAACCAACACGGCCGCTATGACGTCACGTGAACACCAGCAATGGTCTGTAAACAAAGTTTATTATCAATGATTTCGTTCACTCAAATGAAGTCTTTAATACTTTAAACATGTGAAAGTTATACTTTATCGTTGATACTTTTTCTGTTCATAATTATTATAATAAGAATTTTTTTCCCCGTTGCTCGCGCTGCTGTTTTTTTTTTCTTCATTTATTACCGCAAGTTTCATACAATGTCAATTTTCGTATTAATTAAGATTTACGAACAAGGTCGTAAAAGCAGATTAATAAATGCGATGAGTCAATTTTTGAACAAGATTGTTTGCCGAAGCAAAGCGTAACTGACAGCTTCAGTTGTGGTCGGTCGTCGTAGTGTTTCCTTTTGTATTCAATGTCTGCAGTTTATTTCAACTCAGTTCAAAGTCTCTTTGTTTTGTCATTTGTACAATAGCGTAAAGTTTGTCAGGCAAACCTTTTGATTTTATAACAGGCCATTTGCACTAACAGGTCACGTGACCACAACCCCTTTAAATCAAGCACTAATGTCACAATGAACTCCAGAAATGGAAAGAGCACCTCGATATTAGTAAGAAGGTGAAGTTTTAGTGTGGCACAGAAGAAACATGGAATGAAATATGAATACTTGTTTTCTAATGGTTTGTATGGAAAATTACTGGACTGCACGAGCTTGCTGTCCAGCACATTTTCCCATACAAATTCTAATAAAATGTTTGATTTTATATTTCATGCCATTTCTCCTGTGCCAAATCTTTTGAGCTGAAACTTCACCTTACTAATATCGAGATGCTCTTTCCATTTCTGGAGTTCATTTTGACACTGGTGCTTGATTTAAGGGGGCTGTGGTCACGTCCCCTGATAGTGCTAATGGCTCATTAAGGTAAGCTAAAGTGCCTGGTCGTAAACCGTTATGCAAGAGTCAGGAAAAAGATCCCTGACTCGAGTGTGATTCTTGTATAAGGACGTGCCACCAGGCACTTCAACTTACCTTAATTCTCTATATTTCATAATGAAATGCCAAGCGGCTTTCATAAATCGATTTTTTTTATTTCATATTGCGTGTGATTTTTCTTATTGATTTAATCCTGTCTAACCTTTCATCGGAACACCTGCGGTCTTTGTTAATATCTTATGTAGTTTAACCAGTGGATAATATAATCTTGTCATCCAACAACACTTCACCTCTCTGCGTCCACAATATGGTCTCCTCAATGTCATTGAGTTTAATGTATTTTGCCTAGGGACAGCTGTATCTCGTAATACCTTAATAGAAATTTCCGGAATTTGCTTGGATGATCACGAAACAATGGTTACAAGTCAAGGCTGGCCTTGATAAATAAAAGAATCAAGTTCTGTCTTGACTTGGAACCATTGTTTCATGATCACCCAAGCGAATGCGGAAAAGGTCTATACCTTGTGCTCCTAAGACACTTTCTTTGCGCTATGCTTCAGCTGCTTCGTTATCGGAGAACACCAAACTCCCCTATCCGCTAGTAGTCTCCTTCATCGTGGACTCCATATATTTTGATTAAAGAGGGAAAAAACTGCTGCTTTAGCTAATTATAAAGGAGCTACATACAACAGAGCTGTTCAGTAAAAACAAAACGATTTGAAGCTGTTTAATTGGGTTGGAGTTTGCTCGGAGGACGAAAGAAAAGAACGAAAAAGCCTAACCGACGAAGGTCTGTTTTGAACAAGAAAAAGAACATTCAGCCTGTAGCCTTGAACGGTGCAGCATTCAAACTTGAATCGTGTTGGAATCTGACATAATTCTTAATTTTTCTTCCGAAGCCAAAAGGAAAAGAAAATTCGTTTGAAGATACGTCGCTTCATGACGTCTCACTACAAGACTAACTGTAGAAAAGAGCCTTGACTGAACTCACTTTGTGAGGAATTCCATTGAATTTACTCGCTCCTTTGTTCATTCATTTGATTCACTAGTGCTTTAGGCTAAAAGAAGAGGACTGCTTCAGTTTTATTCTCGAAAAATAACATCGTTCGCCTTTCTCAAGTCTCTTTTAGTCTGTGATAAAAGACACCCAAGTCGTTGCTATCATGAACTCTTCAAATGTTAGTGGTGTTGTCTCGGCATATCCGAAATGCTTACATGTGCGCAACTCATTCTCAAACGCCCCAGAGGTTTACTATACCCTCATTCTTTCCTGTGTTATGAATGGGCTCCTTAGTGTTCTATCAGTAATTGGCAATTCCTTCATTCTCTTTGCCATAAAGAGGAATCCTTCCCTGCACAACCCATCCTATTGCATTCTCTTCAACCTCGCTGTGGCTGATTTATGCGTTGGTCTTCTCGTCCAGCCTTCGTTTGTTATCTTCAAGGCATACGATATAAAACTTTTACCGCTCGAACTCTCGGTGAAAAACTATTTCAAAGTGTACTGTATCTTCGGTGTGATTGCCGATGGTCTTGGTTTGATGTTGTCTATTGTTTCAGCCTCCACGCTTACTGCAGTGTCAGTAGAAAAATATCTCGCTATCTCGCTCCATCTCAGGTACGCTCAAGTCGTCACAAACAAGAGAGTTATCAAAGGAACTATCGCTATATGGATTTTTTCTGTAAGTCTTACCGTTTGGCTCTTCGCAACCGAGGAAAGGCATTTGAAGTACATCACAATATTTCTTTCAGTATTTTTCTTTATGATTTTAACCATCGTCATATTTTGTAACGTAAAAATTGGTCTGGTCTTGAAAAGACATAAGGAGAGAATCGGCACAACGGAGAGCATTAGCCAAAGTCAACAGGAGGCATCGCAGGTACATGGTATTAAGGTATTCAAAAAGTCAGTGTCATCCATGGCTTACGTCATGATACTGTACCTCTTGTGCTTCGTGCCACATGGCGCAACGTTGCTGGTCAAGTTCACTAGGAAGGATTATAATATCAACTCTATACTAGGAGCGGTGAATATTACTCTTTCTTTTGTGTTTTTGAACTCGTCGCTTAACCCTCTGCTCTATTGCTGGCGTTTTAAGGATATAAGAAGTGAAGTAGTGCTTCTTATTAAAAATATGGTTCAATTTGGTTCGTAGGTACCATACAGGCATGCAGTTTTATTAAATTTTTAATTAGGAAAGAATCCAGTAAGTGAGCGTTTTAACAACTTGTTTGTGCTGCTTCTGACACCCAAATCAAGAGCTGGCCTTAACGTATATGATCTAAGCAACTGAATGGACGACTTTACCGAAAGAATGAGACAATCTGTCGCGCGAACTATATACAAGCAGAAAAGAAATCTTTAGAAAATTATTACAAGATGAAAAGATGAACGACAGAAATGGTGAGACGAGATTTTTCCTTGTTTTTGATGAATGTAAATCGAATAGCTGACTTAAAAATATTACAAATATAACACAAGTTATAAGCGTTTTGTATGATGTCATAGCTTTCAGCTTTGCACCATTTATTCCCAATTAACCGCATCCAAAAGACCATTTGATACGCGTTCTTCTTTTCTTTTTTTTGTGTTGCTAGTGTAATTTTTTTTTCAATTCATCCGAAATTAATAACAATTGCAGTTGCGGTAGAGAAACCTGCCGTGCTCTTTGAAACAAATATCTTTTTAACTAGAGTGATTTTATTTAACCCGTGAAAAAATAGAACGCATAATTAGTAGTAGACTCTAAAAACCATTGTTTTCTTCTGTTCTTTTTCAACTAGTACAACCTAAATAGTCATCTTTCTTTCACGGGTTGAATAAAATCACTCTCTTACCAGAACAACAACTTAAAATAGACACTAAATCTGAAACAAGTATAGCGAGTATAAACTAGTGTAAACTGCATCCGTCAGTGTACAGGTGAGCGTACGATGATGTATTTTGGTTTGGTTTGATGATGGTCATTTAAATTGCCAACCAAAAATATAAAAAAATCCAAAGACATGGATCATCCGACAAAGCAATTGTGACAAAACCTAGTATTAAAATGCTTGGACACTGGCACACAACGACAATGTTTAAAGTCATTACGTTCAAAATACAGATAAGACTTCAAAATCCTCATTAATTATTCGGGAAGGAAAAGGACACTTAAAGTCGGGGAGGGTTTTGAATTTAGCAGGGAAGAGATGGGGGTGAAGTTAGGAATTTTTAAGTAGAAATTCAAAGCTGCATTAATTATCTTTAGTGCTGAATAGTGCTAATTAAACAATAGAAATTGGAGGCTTTGGAGGGATTCAAATAACAATACTAAAAGTTGGGGAATAAACGCAAGTTTTGCGCACAAACGTCATATCAATCACTGTTTATGCATCCCACACGGAAAATCGTGACCAAAAAATAGAGAACCCTTCGCATCAGAACCAAACTTGTTCGGTGCATGCGGGTGAAGTGCTTAAAGGCTCTGACTGGTATTGGGTTTTTTTTGATCAGAGATTCCAATTCCATATCATCTTTAGCGACCCGTGAGTACCATGGCACTGGTCATGTGATCAGGCTATAGAGTACTTTGAAACTCATTGCACTCCTCGGCCAATTACAGTGCTGTTCCAGTGTCCATAGACTTAAAATAATTTCAAGTCCCGGACTGGAAATCTTTTCCAGCCCGGGACTTGAAATTAGTCTGTGACGTCATTTATTCAACACTACACACCGCTCCATACATTTCTTTGTAAATACCTTCTTCATTTATTTTATTTCTATGAAGTCCAAGGACACTGGAAAGATTTCCAGTTGGCTTAGGAGTACTTTCCGGGGTTTCAAGGTTCATCACGTGGCCTGATTCTAAGCATGTGGTTGGCTGGTTACCTCGTGAATAATTAATGATTTGAAACATAGACCTTTCCCGAATTCGCTTGGATGATCACAAAACAATGGTTCCAAGTCGAGACTGAACTTGATTCCTTTATTTATCAAGCTCGACTTGAAACCATTGTTTCGTGATCATCCAAGCGAATTCGGGAAAGATCTATTGATAAATGTTGAATACGATATATAAAGATAGTTGACTTTTGACTGACGTTTCGAGTGGTACCTTGATGACATCACTTTTACAGTTCTGATCCGTATAATACTCTGATAACTTTGAGTGATGGCACTTAACCCTTAAAAAATAGTCATTAGTCTAATAGCGGTTAGTGGACTCTAATTCCATTGTTTTCTTTGATGTCTATTTTTCTATTACACTTTAAAGGGGCACTTGGACGCAAAATCGTGCGAAGGTTTAATCCAGCTGAAACTTCGCTCGAATAATCTTTGAGAGTCTAATAATCACTGGTTAAAATTTTTCATGATATTTCTATAGGAAGTATTATATTTTTTACATTTTTAACGGAGTCTGTGACGTCATTTATTCAACACTACACACCGCTCCATACATTTCTTTGTAAATACCTTCTTCATTTATTTTATTTCTATGAAGTCCAAAGGTCGCCAAAGGTACAGTACTTGTGATTAGAATTTATCTTTCGTTTCTTTTCGTAAATACAGTGTATGAAATTAGTGGTTATTTTGATCACAAAATACAAAGAAATGTATGGAGCGGTGTTGAGTAAATGACGTCACAGACTCCGTTAAAAATGTAAAAAATATAATATTTCCCATTGGAATATCATGAAAAAAATTTAACCAGTGACTATTAGACCCTTAAAGATAATTCCCGCTAAGTTTCAGCTGAATTAAATTTCGCACGATTTTGCGTCCAAGTGCCCCTTTAATTAATAGTTTCTGTTTCACGGGTTAAGTGTCATCACTCTGTGATCAATTCCCCTTGCCCAAATATGGGAGGTACTTTTTCTTTTTAACAGAGCACGTTTCATTCGCTTCCGCATTACTCCTTTACTTAAGGCTCGGACACACGATGCGACGTTGTTTGCAAACTGAGAAATCGTGTGTCCACCCGTAAAAAACTCGTTTATACCTCTGCGAAGTCGGCGACAACGTCGCAGTTGCACGGGTGGACACACGATTCGATTCACCCCATTTTCAAGCAATATCGCATCGTGTATCCAAGTATTTAGTGAAATAGCAATTCGAATTTTATAGATAGCCGACTGAAGCTTTTGGCATCTGTAAAAGGTTAGGAATGTTTTCGCCTATTTCGGAAAAAAAGCGCCGAAAATGTATCGTCGAAGTGTTGTTCCTCTTTTTTGAGCCAACTCGTCTTCCTTTCGCGTGCCATCTTGATGTTGGTGCTGCATTTCAGTCCTTCCCTCCCCTCCCCTCTCCTACACGTCCTTTGTCACTGAGGGCGGGTCATTCAGGGATAAGCTGGACAAGAAACTTACTCATACCATAGCAATAACATTTGTAACGAATTCCTTTTATTATACATTTTGATTTCAAATTATTTTTCAAGTTAGAAATGATTGGAAAGGTCGGAAGATGAGCGCGAAGGCTTATGATTATCTACCTCATCAAAACACGAGTTGATCATATCGCTGAAATCCATCAGAATTCTTAACTTCCATCACAAAATTTGAGCCATTTGAAAAAATATCATAACATTTAGTCAGCTATCTCTTTGTATAGGGTGTTAGCAGTGTCCTACAACTACCTTGTAATACTAAGTAAAAATTAATGATCTACCTCACGGTTCTGACACGAGATACAGTGTTGCGCACGACTTCTGAAAACTTTGCGCGCGATGTTAACAGTAACGATGAGATGTTAAGGCCCACAGACGTCGAAGTTTTGCCGTGTCGAATCTGATTGCCTTTTACGGTCGACTAAAATCCATTAAATTCGACGTCTGAATCATTCACATTTAATTCTGCCGCTCGCAATAAGTTCAACGTGAACGCGTTAACAAAAGCCAAGGTCGCTGTAATATTGAGCTTTTGTGATTTTTGCATTGCATTTAACGCGACGAAAGTTCGGCGTTTGAATCAACGCTAATCTTTGGTCGTTTCGTGCGACTGGCTAAGTCGAATTTAATTTTCTATCGCACTAATCAATCCTGTCGAATTCAATTGGTTCAGACGTCGCGCTGTTCATGGACGAAATGCAATCATTACATTCGACGCGGCAAAAGTTCAAGTTTGAACTGATAACTACTTCTGCGATATTGTGGGCAAACTGTAACCACATCTATAGTGTTTCAGATGATAGTATGATGCTCTTAGCAAAGGATAACGCGACATTTTTGGCTCTACCTATTACGTCGCACCTACATGAACGAGTAGACATATCGAGGAAAACATTATCAAATTTTGTTGTTTATATGAGCAAAAAAATTGACCAGCAAATCTTGTTGGTGTAGCCTACGGCTTTACCATAAAGCCTTGCATAATGTCACAGGAACCAAGTAAGAGATCTCTAAGAACCTTTGTTGGTAATGGCACTGACAACAATGCATCGTGTGGCAGAACCTCAAGGACAAACTGCGAAGAGTCCTTGTGCATTTGAAGGAGGAATTATTCAAGGCCAATTGCACTTACGATTAACGCCAAGTCCTGCGCGGCGCAAATCGTTTGTTGTCAACTCGACTGCACCATCACGCGCGATAGTTCCATCAAATATCCTGGGATAAATAATGCCTGGATAGTTTTTAATCGCGTATACATGCGACACGTCGAGTGCGATGTCGTTTATGACAAATCGAGTGCGTCATGTATACGACAAAACCTGCATACGTAACGCTCCGAGAATCTCGAGTACTCCAAAATGCTTTCCTATCAATATTTCTCTTACTGGATACTCGAGAAGAAGAGACGAATGTGGTTGAAAATTTCAATGTTTTAGTATCCTAGGCGGGCAGAGCAGAAAAACGACAAGGCCGCTACTTTCACGATTTTTTTAATTTAACTGGAAGTGATACACCAAAACTATAAGCGTTTCATTTGTTTCACTGTTGCTCCAAACTTGTGAAAAAATCTTGTCGAACTAGAGTAAAGCTACTTGGAGATATTCACGAAATTGTCATTTTTTTCTGCTGATCAAAATATCACCTCTCCCAAAGTACAAGGTGTTATATCTCAAAATCGTATTCACTGAATTTTGGTCGCATTTGATATTTTGTTCTTTGGCCCCAAAAGAGCGTGTTTACAAAATATTGAGCTTAAAATCGGATAGATGTTCTTATAACGAAAGAAATAAAAAGGTTTTTCTGCTCTGTCTCCTATGCGTGATTTTTTACTCATTCATCAAATATTCTATTACCAATGGCAACAACCATGTACTTAACAAGCTACAACACATTACTTATACTTACGTGGAGCTAGACGAGCTAGTATCATCAGGAGTTTTTTGACTACCCGTCTGACTTCCTGTTTGGCTACCTGTCTGGCTCCCCCCTGATCCGTCCATGGAATCCCTACTCGATACATCGGGAGGTACGCGTAAGTCATTAGGTTCATTTTCTCCTTCGCTTCCACGTGCGTAAAACAGTTGCTGTTCTCTTTTCTCTCGGGCGAAATCTTCTTCTAGCGTCTTTAAAATAATAAATTAATTAATTTTAAAACTCTGCGTGCGAAGATGGTAGATGCTGCAGAGAGTTGATTGCGTAATGACTGTGAAAGGTCGCGGGTTCGACGCAAGCGCGCGAGATCACTGTTAATCCATTTACATTGTCGGCCACGGCACTGTCTCGGGTACGCGCGTCTGGATCATAGGAAATTTACCCCTTAGGACCGGGAATTATCCTGCGAAAGCCGCTTAGTTTCGTTCTGCTTGCGCAAGATATGTGATAAGAAGTCCCTGTACTTTCTGCCTCATAAAAAACTGCGCGTCATGAAGTAATCGCAGAGGCTTCGCTAAGTTCACACTGAACTTGACATAAGACACATTTTCATAGAGAGTGCAATATTTCAAGGCAGACAAACGTTCCTGATGAGCATTATAAGCTAAAGACCATTATATGCTGCTAGTATGTAAAGTGTAAACGTGCATGGTATCAGAGTAAAGACATACCTTCTTTCTTGGTCCAAGTTCAGCTTTCCATGCCATCATCTGTGCATTATGCTTGTCATCCCTTTCCTTCAACTTGAGGGTCTCGCTCTCCATCAACATGTGTCTCTTCTCGTTCTACAAGCAAAGTATCAGGTACGTCAAACGGATGAACAAAGTAATCTAGACACGTTCGCAGACTAACCATTGCCACTGACCTGTAATTGCTGTAACTCTTTCAGCGCAGCTTCGGATGAAACTTTTAGTTCTTCAGCTTCCAAGTCTTGGCGAAGAAGCATCTTGTCATATTCGGAACGCGCTCTCTTGCGCTCTACGTCTTCGAACTAAAAATGACCAAATATAACAGTATTTTCTCAACGACGTACGAAATTAATTCGTAAAATACTCTCTATAGTGACCACGCACTCTCTAACCCTCTCAATGAGCAACAACTTTCACAAGCATTCCGCAATAAACTTGAAAGGGTCTGGTTTAATTAAAAATCGTAAGTGATCATTCTGATCCAGAGAACCTTCCTCTCAATAAAAAACCTCTGATCTCAAGGTGAAAGCGATTGCGATTCTTGACCGCTGACATCCAGGCGATAGTGACTGTAATTCTTGTGAATCGCCCGTCCCCTAGTAACTATCACTAAATTTACAGTCTAGTTACCTCTCTCATCAAGTCTTTTTCTTCTTCTAGAGATACTTTTTTATCTCTCAGTGCTTTGCGGTAGTTCTGCGCTTTGACCTTAATTTCATTGCGCTGTATCTTCGGCAGCCTTTTCCTTTCGATTTCATGTCGTCGCTTCATTTCATCATCTTGTAATTTGGTTAAATGTTGGTGTTGTTCTACTTCCTGGAAAAATGACAGTAAAATGATACTGAGCATGCGTGTTTCGATGACTGAGAAATGCGCATTCCAGTAATTAATGGTACTGAGCATGCGCGATATGATGGTTAACCATACTGAGTGTGCGCGATGCTTTACCATACTGAGTATGCGCAATCCTATGTTTAACCAAACTGAGCATTCGGTCCTTGTTCTGAAAGTCCTTCGTTGTTGGCAGAGACGAAAAGTAACGCGGCCTCGGAGAATGGCAACACGGTCACGGCACAGCCAGTAAACCCAACACGCGCGAAATCACTGCTTATCCAATACGAATGCTGGGAAGCCATACTTTCGTTACATGGTTCCTTAGATACCGTAACGTACGAATTTCATATTCACCCGAAACTGTACAATACTAGTCATACTTATCAGTCACGGAATTGAGACCTAGTTTTTGTTCTTAAAAAGGAATCTGAATGTGCCAACGAAGTGACGAGATTTAATTAAAATGGAGTATTTTTGCAAGAATTTGGAAAATCGTTAATTTTAGGTAATTGAAGTCGAATGAGAAATCTTCGTAGATTCAATTTGATTGATCATTGAGTTGTTTTCTGTAAAATTGTGCAGTAGCCGATTCGTTGCACCACATAATTAGAAGAAACTCACGAGACAATTCCCATGGCTAAAAATAACGATTCCCATGCTTAACGATTCTACAGTGTAAATTTGTCTCACAAGATGTTAAGAATAGAACTAGCCTTGACACAAAAACTGGTTTAACAGGTTTTTCAAAACCAATACCAAGCAAAACTATGCACACTTCCTTATATGGAGTGTAATCTAGTCAAACCTGTTTAGAACAAAAGAAATGACG
>JAAAQI020139082.1:0-10377 GCA_011800005.2 Stichodactyla mertensii
AAACCTATTGTATTCTTTGTTAGCCACAACAAAAGACTCCAAGTTATACAATAGAACGAAGCTAACAAAGAATACAACTATTGAATTACGTAGACTGTGTCCTCTACACGAAGATAGAATCAAATAAAGCTTTGCTTATCTGTCTTATCTACGATGTTGAGCCTTTTTCCTCAGCTTACGCTCGTGAAATCAGTCCTTTTTTCTGTTATAAACAAAGGAATATTAATTTTTTTTGCAGTGAAGTTAATATTGGTTTACGAATGGCACGTTTTTTGTTGGTTTGTTGCCATTGTTACCAGAGTGGGAAATTTGAACCAATTTGATTCATTGTTCTCTCCCCCAGAGTGAGGAATTTTAATATACGTGATTGAGAAAAGTACAAATGCCACCCCACCCCCCTCTAACACACACACACACTACTCTTGGGCCTAACATTAATGATAAACTATGGTATTCTGATGATAGTGTATATAGTGTTTACAACATGAGCACCTGTGTTGTATCAGAATTTACAACACAAGCCGAAAGCGAGTGATTGTAAATCTGATACAACACGGATGCGAATGTTGTAGACTACTTAAATAACATCTAGGTGTATGTTCTCATATTCTACTGATCTTTTTCGAAATGAATCAAGTTTGGCTCAGAAAATCCAAGTTAAAGTTTATGCAAATGAAGACAATTTTGTATCTGAATTACAACCTCCTCCATGGTCAATGATTTCTATTGTGTTTTTTCATTAATTATTCATGAGTTTTTGATATACTGATAGATGATGATATGCATGGCTAAGCAATCTAGCTCTATTTTCAACTCTCTTATAAACTTATTGAAGTGCAAAAAAAAAAACATTCAGCAAACACATGTCAATCATTGTTCCATTTAGATAACAATATTCTAATAGTTTAAAGTAGTTTTGACATTTCCATTACCAAGTTTAAGAAAACATTAACTTGGTGTTTTGCAACATATTTCAGGGGGGTCATCAACAGTATGGAGGCGGTCAATATCAAAGATATCAACAACCCTATGGGGGCCAACAATATGGACAATATGGTTCCCCATCCACCTACCCTGGGTTTGCAGGTGCACCACACCAAGGACCTCCCCCAGGTGTTGATATGGTGTTATGGCAATGGTTTCAAGTAAGTAGTAAAATTTGATAACTAGAAAATGAATCCCATTAGACTAAGGAATTCATGACCAATTGCATTTGGTCCCATGCAGCATATAGACTGTAAACTGTTCAAATACTCTATTGGTTGATGGGTTTTCTATAATATTGTGGAAAAAAACTTGGGGTACAGTTGGATTGCACCATGAAGGGTGAATAGTGGCCAAGCAATTTTATATCAGGATTTTGGGTGCAAGAATAGGGGTGGTTCTTCAGGGTTATATGAGAGGCAGCAGACCTATTTTTCTTAAGTTAATGTAGGAATGATCAAGTAATTCATTAGTCTTAATTTTCAGTCTGTTGATCAAGATAGATCAGGCAAAATTACTGCTGCAGAATTGCGACAAGCCCTTCTGAATTCCAACTGGTCCAACTTCAATGAGGAAACTTGCCGACTCATGATTGGCATGTTTGATAAGGATAAGTAAGGGAATTAATATAGATCTCCAAAATCAAAACATCACATAAAGCTATATTAGTGACTTATCATTAATGATTATTGGGGACTAAGGGAGGGTGAAAATAAGAAATGTGTCATTATTTTTTATGTATCTCAAAAGGGGAGGAGTATTACAAGTTTTGCAAGTGTTTTGGGGTGGGCATGCAATATTATTGGTATCCATTAAGGGTGGGCTGATCATTTCCGGCATCTTGCAGGGGGAGGGGGTGAAGAAAATTATCACAGTAAAAATGAAATGCACCCCCACTACCCTGCTAATTAAAGATAAGTCCTTAATGTATTACAACCATAATGGGAATGTGCTTGAGGAAGGATTGATCATTTGGGAAACAAGCCATGTGTTTTCATTGAAATTAGTATAAAACAAAGCTGAGTGTTTTGACTAGTTGAGATATCTGCAGCTCCCTTACAAAATGGTTCCTTAGCATCTAAACCCAGCCATTTTTGTTCTGTTTGGTGTTTAAGATCAGGGACAATAGATATTCATGAATTTGCAGCCTTGTGGAAGTATATACAGGAATGGAAAAACTGCTTTGATGGGTAAGTCTACTCCTTATCTATGTTTTGTAGACATTCAGAGCTGATTTAATAATCATAGACAAGGCTTTGGATAAGTTGGAAATACAGTACAGTGCCATGACTTTCAGTGGCTTCAGTGTCAGATTGAATAAAATTTCAGTAGTTAATTTGTGTTTTCATCTGATTGGTGGAGAGTGGAAACCATTTGAGAGCCATTGCATGGTATGTGCTAATCAGACTCCTACTTTTAAGGAATCTACTCTGAGGTGGAAAATGTACATTCAGTTACATTGTACAACATGCAAGACCACATGTCATCACTCAACCTGAGTGTATTGAATATTAAACTCCAGTACAATTGTAGAATCTTAGATGAACAATTTTTTCCCAAGTAATGTAAGATCTGCTAATTAACGATCTATACAATTTATATTGTAAAACATGACCATAATATTTTTAATTCCATTCAGATTTGATTTAGACCGTTCTGGGACAATCGATGCAAGGGAATTAAACAATGCTTTCTCAACTTTTGGGTACAGACTGTAAGTTTATTGAAAGCTTAAATAATTAGAAAATAATTTTGCTGGTGACATTATTTTTCTTATATTGAGAAAAGTTTAAATATAGGTTAATTTTGTTTGTTGTTTTGCTCCTACTAGATCTCCCCAGTTTTGTAATTTGTGTGTACAAAAATTTGATCGGCAAGATACAAGAACAATGAAGTTTGATGACTTTATCCAGTGCTGTGTGACCCTTAAGTCTCTTACGGATGCATTCAGAGCGCATGATCGCAATCAGTCAGGAACTATAACAATAAACTATGAGCAGGTAACATAAATATATTACTGCATTTTTATATTATACTAGTTGGTACACTAGAAGTACAACAGGAGCTTTTGTGTGTGACGTCACCAGCAGTGTCACAGATTGAAGTAGAAACAAATTTTATTTTTATAATATGGTTGGACACACAATTTTCCTGTTGCAAGCAACATTGGAGGCAACATCGCATCATGTGTCCGTGCCTTTACTGCTCATATTTTAGCTTTATTGCCTGGAGACGACTGTGTAAATGAGAAAAGCAGAGCTTTCTGTATCCCAGTTGTTACATTTTTTATTGAATGAGAAGTAATTTAATATTAACAATGTAATTTATCTAACTCATTCTTTCCAAGTTCTACAGTGGAGAAATAGATTGATTGCTTCTGATTGGCTTATGTATATATTAATATAATATGTATCAGTCCAAAAACTTGGCCAGTTAGTTGCAGTCTTTTTCTTAGGCTTATTCTGGCAGCCGTTGATGTCCAATGTTATGACAAACTTTTGTCCTTTCTCACTCAAGCATGGTATTGCAATTAAAACAGTTTGAGTACAGTATGTGTGTGTGTGTGTGCAGAGAAATGGCTGTACCTCTAACTACTTAATGTATGCCTTGCTTATTTCTAACAAAATGCAACAATTATTTTTGTTTTCTGTCCAGTTCCTTGAGATGGTGCTTGCTCACACGCTAACAGGAATCTGAAAAAAGTGCTCTATGCAATTGTATACAGGACTATATTAGCTGTTCTTCGATAAAATCAATCTGCAGTTTGGTAACGGCTTGAAGTAGGAGATCTATCCTCAGTCAATTTCACAAATGTAGCTTTTACATTCGTTTGAAGAGGAATTTACACGTATTTCAATGTACAGCTTGTCTTCAGTAAGAAAACTCTCTCACACAGCATAAATAATTATCAATGTTGATAACACGTACTGTATAACAAATATGTAACCAGATGATCAAGTAGCCCTAACTTAGTACTGTCTCAATCTCCTTCTCTTCACCTTCCCCTCTTACATCCTTGAGAGATTGATAAGGTTACTAGGTTAAGGTAGGTTCCAAAGGACTCTTTCTAAAATTTTGTTTGGCTTGCAGAATGTAATACATCTGTATTATTTTTATCCGATTTTAAAAGGGTGTAATAAAAAATGATTACAATTCCTCACTAGTCTCTTACTGCTTCCTAACCTGCTAAGCAGATTTTAATTTTAATTTTTAAGGTTCCTTCACAGGGAGAATCTGTTTGACCATTTTGAGCATGTGCATTAGTACAGGAAGTGACATCAGTTTAGCATCACTTCCTTTATCACTGGCACTAAAAAGTTGGACATGTGGCAATGTAGGCTCAGAAAACAACCAGAAGTTATATCAGCTTGTAGTGGCAAAAGTATGATGTAATATGCATTCCAGATGGTTTTAAATGGATCAATACAGAGGCTCCCTTCTTTCTGGGAATTAGGAACTCCTGCTAAGCAGGGAAACTGTTTCTTTTCATGCCTTTTCAAATTGAGTTTAGCAGGAAAGCAGTTAAGGTCCATATACACTAAGGGTTTTGCTCCAGGGGCAGGCTCCTGGGTCATTTTGCACAAGTAGTGCACACAAGGGAACATGCTGTAGGAACTTGCTGCAGGTGTGGTCGTGCCAGTTTAATATCAGGGAGAGTGAGCCTGGGACAAAATTCTGCTCCCAGCACAACATTTTTTACATGAAATCTTTGGTGCACACAAAAAAGCAAAATGACCCCGGAGTGTGCTCCTGGAAACCTTAGTGTGTACATATAGCTAAAACCCCATGCCTAATGGAATGGACATTTATTAAAGAGGAGGGGAGGGAGGGAGGGGGTGGCTGCTGGTGCATTCTATTTTACTTGACAGCAGTTTTTAGTTGTCCTTGTCTTGTCTGCTGCAGAAGATAATGTGGTCCCAATAATGCTGTGTGTGTGCAGGACATGACCTCCCCTCCCCTCCCCTCACAAAAAATTACTGGGCCTAATCCACTTGGGTGTATTTGTTTTGCCATTACAGATCATCTGTCATTCCCTTGGGTACTGTTTCTTTCACTGTTTCTTGAGCACTTGAGAAGATATGTTAATATGGACGAGCCTCAAACAAAGAAACTTATTCTCAAGGGATAATGACACTGGGTCTGAAATGGGAAACATCATGCCCAAGTGGATTTGGTCAATTCAAGGAATATCACTGACAGAAAAATTTAAATGCAGAAAAACATATGATTGCACGATTTTTTGGTCATCCCTTCAGCTGTACCCACTAAAAGCTATGATACCCTCTCCATTTGTACCAACCTGACCCCCCTCCACCCCCCACCCCCTACACACACACTTGAATAAATGGCTTGTAAGCTTAATAAATCTTAAGGTTACAAAATATTGGTGCTGCAATGTTTGCTAGAAATATTTGAATAAATTAATCACGCGTCATCGTTGCATAAATTAATCAACTCGTGAAGCGGGGAAAAGGGGATTGGTAACGAGAGTGCTCGATAGCGACGTCAAAACACGCGTATGATTTGGCGTAGGAACAACACGTCTTAAAAAAAACAAGCCAAAAATACCGCTATTTTTAAACCAAATCTCTACCTTACGGCTGAATATTACGTTTTGAAAACTGAAATCCGTGTTTCAAGGGATTATGTATTGTATAGTTGGCAAATAACGGAGGAAAAAGACCCAAAATGTCTGGTGTTATCGGTCGGCAGATGGAAACCTTGTCAAGATCTCGCTCCTTTGAATCTCTCAACTCCAAGGTAAGGAAACAATTTTATTGCCCATTGTATTTCAGAATCTTCATTTTTGTGGTCGTAAATCTATTGTTTTACCTTCCTAGAACTATAAAAAGTCTTAGTCGAGCTTGAATTGGAAATATTAACGAATTTGTAGAGGTTGGAAATAATATCTCTGACACACTGTAAAAACGTGACATAAACGTGAAAGTGCTTTATTAAATTCAGCTTAATTTTACTTTTCAAACTCCCCCACTCAAGAAGATATCCGGGACTCATTTTAACACTCCCGTGGTTGAAGTAATTTTACAAAAAAAGAATGTAGTTTTAAATTTTCCGTAGTAAAGTATGACTTTGAACAAGACGTGTTCATAGGTGCCGAACCAATATCGTAGTCCAGCTAAGTACTGTCTATTCTTCAATATTGTTATGAAAATAAATAAGCTTAATACAAACAGTACCTTTTCACTTTTAATACTTAACGATGCTATTTCATTTCCTTTGAAAAGAAGACATAGGAACTATAAAGTCAGAAAAAATACTCCTTGGGCTAACTTAAAATTTGACAAAACCCCTCAAGTTCTTGTGAATAAAGTGGCAAATCTTGATTGGTATTTTAGTTTTTAAGTGTTTTATATTGGGAAGAAAAATGGAAAAGATTGGAAGGATTGCTTTTAGGCTTACCTATGCAATTTATAAATTATTTGGATTTGAAAAATTGTAGAAATGGTTTTATTAGGTTAGAGGTTTTAGAACACAGGCAGGCAGGAATTATTTTTGTCAAGGTTCATCCATCCATTCATCCTTGCATCCATCCATCTATCCATTCATTTGATTCTTTTTTCATTGTGATGTATAACTGTTATTTGTTATTCATTATTATTAAGAAAAAATAACCTGTCTGTTCTGAAATGATAAAAATAAGAGCAGGAAGAATGAGAATATCTCAACTTTTTACAGAAAATGTAAAAAGGGTCAAGTGGGAATTCTATCCCACATTTGATTGCATATCTAGACAAGTTTAATCATTATTCTTTTTGTGGTTTTATCTGACCATTTTTCACTTCCATTTCTTCACTTCCATTTCTTCACTTCATTCACCCGAGTTTTTATTTTGTTTATTTTCATTTATTTTTTATTAATTTTCAAGTGCATTAATTTTATTATCCTTTAATATTCAGCACTTCAGGTTATTTCCCCTACTTCTTATTAACTGGGCCTCCAAAAACTGACTATATAATAAATCAGGCTTATAAGAAAATAAGAATGGTTTTTAATTTTAGAATTTTATTATTAACTACAGTAATATGTTTGCATTAATAATTCACACCTTGAGAGCTCAGACTGTGAAATTCATAAAGAAGGAAAAAATTCTTCATAGTGCACAGTAGTGATCATTACTCCTGTCTTTAGAAAAAGCAAAACAACCAGTTTTAAGCTTAATATTTATGTATTTCTTATCATTTTTTAAGACCAAAAATGTGTTTTGTGTCACATTGATATTTACTTGTATAATTGAACCAAGACAAAATATAAAGTGTATCTGTACAGTCCTCTTACCTGAAGAGTCCTGGGTTTGATTTAGTTCTTTGATTCTTGCCATACTCTTTGTCATTCAAGTACAGTTGATAATTGGTTTGCTGTTTTATTCAAGTGATTCTCTTAGGTTTCTTAGTCTCTGAGGTCCCATTTCTAAAATTACTGGAATTAATATAGTCAATGATAAAAAAAAGTAGAAATAAATCCAATCAAAGGATAAAATTGCCTATAAATTACTGGGCAACTTGTTTTCATTGTAAAGATTGTTCTGAGATAGCAATTCTGAGGAGAATAGTTACGGTAATCATTTTTAATAAGATTTTGTGTCCAATCAACCATCAGTCGTTTGTAACTATACTATAACTATACTAAGATATGCATTCTAATTTTGATATTGTATGTTCTTGTGTATTACCAACTCGGAAATAAATTCTGATACAGTAGCAAATTATTGATAAAAGCTTTTGATTTTTAAAACATTTTGTACAAGCCTTCTTCCATGAGAAATGCATGTAGTTTATCTCCAGATCATGTTTGTAATGAATAATAGATAGCTTTTCACTTAAGCTTCATTAAAAAGATAATACAGACTAAGTGGCTAGTTGGAAAAATCTAGAAATGACAGCGTGCATCATGAAGATTCACTAGTGTTTTGACTCTAAAGTGGAAAGTGTGAAAGGTTGTGACATGAGACGTGATGAAGATGGAAAAACAATATATGAAAGGAAAAGTCACCTGCATAACTGTCATTGTTGCAAGCAAAAATATAAATCTCTCAAAAAAGGTGATAAAAAACCCCACATATTTGTTAAAGAAGATGCCAGTATTTGTTTATTTGAACCTTGTGAATTGTGTAAGATTTTAGATCCAAAGTTATATCCTTTAGTTGAAGATTCTGGAATAGACATTTTCTGAGGGTAATGTGAACCCTTTCATAAAGTACTGTATTGTGATTGGAATTGAAGACGAGACAATTTTAAGCAAGTGCTTGAAAACTACTATTTCGATGTCACATTTCTAATGCACTGACTTATAATTGATTTATTACTTACAAAATATTACACAAACACTTAGTTCAGCTTCTTGTGGACCAGTAACTGTACTGAACTATATGGTTAATCCATGTTTTATTTATTATGCATGTATATAGGCTCGTATGGAAACTACGTTTGGGCCTTCAGCATATGCTCCAGTGACAACAATTAAGAGAGGTAAAGAAAAGATAGATTATACGTGTAACACATGTGGAATTTTGTCATATTTGTTGCTGTTTGTGTGTTAGCTATAATATTTTATTTTAGTTCAATGTTTTGATGACGATAGAAGGAGAGCAAAGGATGTGAATAAGTCATTAAAGAGTTTTTGTTCCTGTGGACATTCATTTACCACCTTTTGTGATATAAAAAGTATGCCTTTGTTAAATTAGAGCAATTGTTTAGTTTGGCATGAATGACGTACTTGTTGGCGATGTTTCACGTGAATAATCTTTAGTCATTCATGTGCAAGCCTAAGTTTAACTGGCTGGTATGATCAAGCATGAAATGGTTTGCCAATCAAGCCTGCCACATGTCAGGCCAGTGACAAGGTTTGACCTGATATGCAGCTGGTTTGGTCAGACAAAAAGATTTTCCCACTTTGATAGAAAGATCACAGTCTGACTGAGTGTTTGCCAGTCAAAACTTCAAATTTACCAGACAAATGTCCAATACCTGGTGCTACTGTAGTTTACAGGCTTGGCCATTAATTTGCTATGAAGAATTTTTAGTAGTTTTCTCAAGTCCATGTATTGGTATATCCATGTACTGGAACTAGGATACTTCAGGCTGACAGATTGATTGATTGATTGATTGACAGTGGAAGCAGACAGTTCCTTTTATGAGTCAGCAATTGAGAGGACCTCCAATAGCTTGACATGTGTGTCTGCAAGCAGCAGTACAGAAAGGGATGTGGACAGTGGTACAGCTGGCTCTGAAAAAGTTAGTAACAGCTGTGTTGAAAAATGCATCCTAATTTTCTAATCTGTGTTTTTTTTAAAACTTGCATGGTGAAAACTTTTTTGAAACTCTTAGTTAGATAACATTTCTATTTGTGTTCCATTAGTGTAGCTTTGAAATCTCATCTCTCAAGAGACACCATAGAACATCGTCAACCATCTCAGGGAGATCATTGCATTCTGTTTCAACTATTGCTGATGATGATGAAGATGTAAGTAACTAGAGTCTATAATGAATATGTGGATCGCGTAGCACTGTGAAATACATGAACCAGAAATAATGGAAAGTTATAGTGCTTGGAAATGAGGTTATTCCGGGTGAAAAACCCTTGGAAATAAATTCGGAAAAATTAATTTCCGACCTCGCTGGGATTCGAGATTAGAGTCTATAATAATGATTATTAATTATGTAACACAAAGGGAATTATTCTCTTGAGTTTTATTACTCTCTCAAGAAATGAATCATATTCTCTGCAGATTAGGATGGAAGACCATTGCATGATTGTACATGTATACGTATGTCCACAAGTTAACTAATACCTGCTCTGTTTTGTAACTTATGTATACATGTATTGCACCACCTTTCATCGTATATCCTATACCTATGATTTGATAATTACTTCTAGGAGGTAGTGTTGTTTGTGGAAGAACCATCAGCAAAACTATTTTGTCTGCTGTGTCTAAGAGTGTTTAAAGAGCCTGTAATAGCTTCATGTGGGGTAAGTAGTACTGTTAGTAGTTGTTTGTTGTCAATTTGGAACCATGCACTCTCATGAGAATCAAAAGACAAATTAAAGGCATGGCAGCCAAATTGGTGATACAGGTAAAAGGACCACAATGATAGTGCAAAATAAAGAATAGCAGATAAGCATCACCGCCACCATCTAACAACTTTGTTTGGCTGTTACCACTTTTCTACAGTCTACAAAACACATTTCATATCAATTTTCTTTCAGTTGTTACTGTTTTGTTACCATGATCCTTATTGTTTAAACAATAGATTGTTTTAATGTGACATCATAGTGACATAGGGCAATTGACTGATCACCACCATCTAACAACTTTGTTTGGCTGTTACCACTTTTCTACAGTCTACAAAACACATTTCATATCAATTTTCTTTC
>JAAAQI020139104.1:0-12319 GCA_011800005.2 Stichodactyla mertensii
ATTCTTTAATAAAAGTGCGCGCGCTCGGATGCGCGCGGGGGATGCGCAGTAGCAAGGGTCCGGAACTACCTTAAGAACCATTTTTGGAAGGTCCTTCACCTTGTTCCCACGTTGAGTGGAAACTTGACGTTATCAGGCCACGCAAATGTACTGTGTACTAGCAAGAGGGGAAGACTATACAACACACAGATGGGGTAATATATTCATAGAAATACAATGAACAACACATAATAAAGTAGATAGAAAAACAGTAAAATACAATAGGTAATTTGCAATCATTCCTTAGAGAATAAAATAGCTGAAATCTGAGCAAATAATTCTTCTCGATCTTTAGATCGAAAAGACAGCGTTTTTGCATTTGAATCAAAGAAACTGAAAACTTTAAGAACATTATTTCCTGCGAGTCTTGTTAGAATATTAAATACAGCTCATTACCAGAGTCCTGTGATCAGAGAGAAATCACCTCGGACACGGTCGAAAACAATAGTGTTGACAGGTAATAATAGAGCTAATATATAGTGTTTCCAGGACGCGAACGTTGATGTGCAACTATGTGTTGTTCCACATCCTTTTTATGGTTTTAGAAATAAGTTTCAAGCTTACTGTTTTAGATATAAGGTTTTCCAGCTTGATGTTCTCAGATCACGCAGTTAAATCAACGGGGTACTTTAAGAACTGCAGACTGCTTCCCAGAATCCTTTTCACAGCTGTTTGTAAATCTCTAGGCACTTCACAATCTAATGTCGCAAAGGACAAGTGTTGGACAAGAGTAGCTCAGTCGAACTTTTTAATTGGATTGACTCATTCTAAAAGTTTGATCAGATCGAAAAGACAGTGTTTTTGCATTTGAATCAAAAAAGAGCTACTACCAAGATCTACACACTGCTTCCCAAGATTCTTAGTTATAGCTGTTTCACATTGTTTGTAGTAATAATACAGCTCATTCTTAGAATAATACAGCTCATTACCAGTACCAGAGTATTCCTTTGATCCTTTCACGCGAGAGAAAACACCTCGGGCATCGAAAACATGTTGAAGATAATAATAGTGTTCATTAGTCTAATAGAGAATAACAAGACCAGTGTCTTACCGGGACCTTAAATTTGGACTCACAAAATTCATATTATGTTGTAAGCAGGGAGGTTCCCTAGTTGTTAGCCAATCACTATGAAGTACATATGAAATATGTTGTTAGCCAATCACCAAAGACATTCGACCAGATGCTGATTCATCAAATTTATTACTTTTATCTCAAGGAGCCTGGCAACCTTTAATTAACTCCCTTATCTACTTTTGATTTATTTTATCCTGATGTAAAGGACTGTCGATGTAAAGCAATTCCATTGATTGACTCAAGTTTTCGTGACTTTGTCATTAGGATTTTCGCCTTTGAAATCGAACACAAAACAGTTAGGAGACGTTTCGTACTTGAGTGACGGTCCCCAAAGCTTGTTGCACAAGCCTTCACCATTATGGAAAATCTGGAAAAGAAAAACAAAACGTGACTTACTTTTCGAGAATCAATAAAAGGAAATCTGTAACACCGTCAAAAAAGATATATACTTAGCTTTACTGACGTTTCGAGCTTTCGCCCTTCTTCGGAGTAAAAATCGAAAGACGTTTTCAGCTGATGCGCATTAAGTATAGGATGTACTCAAATTATAAACGTTCTTCCCAAGAGGTTTTAGATAAGAAATTCAACATTCAACTTTAGCTTAACCAAGTTACAAAGCTTAGAGAACAAGGTTATTGAGTCTATATTTATATATTAAAAAATAGTAAAGAGTAGAAAAAGTAGAGTAGACTCGTATCATTTTGTCCTTCAAATCATAGCTGCAAGAATAAGACAGCTTGCTAGGTAGAAAAAGAGATCCTAAGTCAGCGAAGGTGCGACAAGTCTTTCTGGACTTTAATGGAACCTCTCTGGATTTGCCTTCAAGGTAGCTATTCTCCCAGTTCCTAGAGTAAGTCATGTCGTTCTTACAGGCTTCGAACCATTTATCACAGTTGTGACTGCAGATTGGTACTCTGCTAATCATACCTTCCCCTGTGCGCCATTTGATGAGATTTGGTTCACAATAGTAGAAACACGCGTCCTTCATCAGAAACTTTCTGCAAGACTAAATTATTTTGAAGATAGAAAAAAAAGGAAAAATTGTTTACGCTCTCTTCACCCTTCCTCAGCTCTGTTCCTTCCTCCTCTTCTTCTTTCTTCTTTCTTTTTCTTTTCTTTTTCCTTTCCTTTTTACCTGGCTCACTTTGCCACAGTAGTCCCAGTCATTGTGGTGCAAACCACTGCCACTGCTCTTTAACTTCTTCACTGTGTCTGCCGAACAACACGACCTGCTTTTCCAGGGAAGACAAGCAACAAAGTCAGAACCCTCGGCTGAGGGAAACTCTTTGTGAATGCTGGTGTCAAGACACTTTTCTTCAGGGCTTGAGTGAACAGGTACGAGCTGGGTGCTCAGAATAATTGCTGTAAACACGATTTTAAGAACCATTTTTGGAAGGTCCTTCACCTTGTTCCCACGTTGAGTGGAAACTTGACGTTATCAGGCCACGCAAATGTACAACTGTGTACTAGCAAGAGGGGAAGACAATACAACACACAGGTGAGGTAATATATTCATAGAAATACAATGAACAACACGTAATAAAGTAGATAGAAAAACAGTAAAATACAATTGATAGGTGATTTGCAATCATTGTGCGATAAGGTCATGAAATCGAGGCCGCACTTTTTCCCGCGTTCGCTGATCTGCTGTTGCGAAAACGACCTCCCCCCCCCCACCCCCCACCCCTTTTGGAGGTCCTTGCGACGGGTCTGAAACCAGCAAAAGATTTTATGAAAATATTACATTAGCTGAGTGCTACGTAGGTAGTCCTTCCCCTACCAGCAAGAGCTGCAGACTGCTTCTCAGAGACCTTTTCAAAGCTGTTTGGAAAATAAGCACTTTACAATCCAATGTCGCAAAAAAGTTGTCGGAGAAGATTAACAAACACATTGCTACACATCAACTTTCAGGTCCTAGCAACACTGTATAGTTAGCTCTATTATTACCTGTCACTTATTAATTGTTTTCGGCCCTACCGGAGGTGTTTTTTCTCTGATCAAAGGAAAACGATAAAGGTAATTAGTTTTCGTTTAATCTCTTGATAGTATTGATTATACGTTTAAAACAAATTCTTCCAATCATCGTCGTTAAACTCATTCCAGAAGTATCCTCAGATCGAAAAGACAGACGGTTTTTCCCTTTAATTTTAAAGAAATTGAAAACTTTAAGAACATTATTTCCATTGAGTGTGACTAGATTATTAAATACAGCTCATTACCAGTGAGAGTATTCCCTTGATCAAGAAGAAAACACCTCGGGCAGGGCCAATAGTGTTTCCAGGGCCCGAGAGTTGATGGGTACAAATGTGTGTTGCTCCACAGCTTTTCTACGGTCATCCCTTCATGTAGGAACACATGAGTTGCTTTCGGACTTGGACAACAGTATGGCCTTATGGCCATTTAAGACTCAAACTTTTGCTATATTCTAGTCAATATCCGTTAAGACCAGCAACTGAATAATAGTGAAATAAACCGTTGTGGGTGTGGGTGTGTGTCAAAGCACGAAGCAATTAATTTTGATTTTGGTTTTGATTTTAAAAATATCAAGTTACTCGAAATAGCAGAATAGACCTCTTTACTTTGAACGTAATGTTTTCCCGTTTCATACCACGTGTCATTCTCTTGGGAATAAAATTCTTTGTTTCAGGTTCATACATATTAATGTCCCTCTCAAGAGTTTCCGAGAAACCAAAAGTTGAAAACCCAAGGGAATAACACGTGATTTGAAATGGGAAAACATTTCCTCCAAAGAGGTCTATTCTTATTGGACCTTACAAAAGGTTATATCGAACAGAAGACAGGAAAGAGCAAGAACTTTTGCCACTTGGTGTGAATTTTAATTCCAGTCTTGATACACATACTTCTAACTTAACTAATAACAGAATTAATATCAACCACATGGTATTCCTGTAAGAACTCGATTAGTCATGCATGCATAATTATACTGCGAAAGTTTTGTGCGACCAAAATGGCTGAAAGAGTCTTCGATGTTCTATTCGGTGTTCTATTCTATTAAATACTGAGGGGATGAAGTAACGGTTTGAATTTCAGTCGAAAGGTCGTTCAGCAGAATTCCGCGAAACAACCTTTTAGTTTCCGAGAAACGACTAGACTTCGAAAGGAAACGCTGTATTGAAAATAGCTGGACGAGCTTTTGGCGTCCAAATTTATAGAATTTAAAATGGATGACCTCGTTGCAAAACTTAAACAAGATACACAATGTTCCTTGTGTAATGATACACTTATTGAACCCAAGATCTTGTCATGTTTTCATACATTTTGTAAGCTTTGCATCAAAAGACACGCCGAGCTGATCGAGGAAGCCAACATCTTCAAGTGTCCTGAATGTAAAACAGAAAGTTCTCTACCAGAACTAAGCAGCGTGGAAGATCTTAAACCAAGTCTGCTTCACTCAAGGATGGTAAAAGTCTTGGAGTTTGTACAAAGCGAAAAGGTTTGTTCTGTTTCTGGGAGTCATTCACCGGCATCTTGGCATTGCTTTGATTGTGATCGCTTGTTGTGTGACGAATGTGAGAAGAACCATTCAGTGTTTACCACAGACCATTATATCATCTGCTTGAATGACTTAAACAAAGAAGACCTAGAATTAATGCTGAAAAGAGAAAATCATTGCCGAAGTCATAAGACAAAAATTTATGAGTTCTACTGCAAAGACTGCAATAAGTGTATATGTGTGGACTGTCTTAAGAGTAAGAAATGTGGCGTTCATAACACAATTGATCTTGAAGAATATACGCCTTTAAAGAGAAGTCTTTTGCAGAAGATATTTTATCGGCTTAAAGATAAACAAGACAAAATGCAAATACAAGTAGCAGCGTTGGAGGACATAACAAACACAGCAAAAGGGAACGGCCAAAGAGCAAAACAAGAGGTTCACGAAACAGTAAAACAATTAATTGCTGCAATACAAGAAAACGAACAAGTAATGATAGCAGAAATCGAGCAGAGAATAGAGAAAGCGCAGGAAAATCAGCTAAAAGGACAGCTTGTGCTAGACCAGACTCAAAGCGTCTTGGATTACCTCTCTAAAATGATTGAGAACGGACTTGCCAGTGAAATAGAGAAACTAGCAAAAGAAGTTGAAGTTTTCGACAAATCCATTGATAGCGCGGACACACAAGATTCAAGATTTACCTTTGTCTGCAGTAAAGAGGCTAATACCTTGAAGAACTCAGACATTGGAATTTTAAAACCAATGCTAACGGACCATACCATGAGCATGATTAAGTTAGATAATGACAGACTTGAAACCTCAGAAAAAGCGCGTCTTGTCTTGATGACAAAGACTTCTACAGGAGAACTCAATGATGACCCAGATGATGCTATAGTTTTGAAAATAACCCCTAAAGAAAATGTGAAAATAGAAGAGAAATGTAAAAGAACTGGAGGTAAAATAGAAGTTGAATTCATGCCTATAGTTTCTGGTCCACTGACAGCAGAGGTTCAAGTGAATGGCAATCATGTATCTAACAGTCCACTTATCATGGATGTAAAGCCACAACAGATGGGAATAACAAGAGAGTTTGAGATGAAAAATGTAAATACAGCATCATCAGATTTTACAGGAATAGCAGTGAACAAAGAATACAGCAGAATTGCTGTGGCAGATAAGTCTTCTCACTGTGTACATGTATTCAACACTGATGGTGATCTCTTACTGACGTATGGTAGTCAAGGTAGTGCAGAGGGACAGTTGAATACACCTCATGGTTTAGCATTTGTAAATGAAACAGATTTAGTGATATCAGACTTTGAAAACCATAGAATATGTATAGTGAACACTATGACAGGCACAACGGTTAAAACGTTTGGAAAAAGAGGCCAATGCAACGGGGAATTCAAATATCCACGTGGAGTACACGTTGATGACGAAGGTAACATCTTTGTGAGTGATTATCATAATCATCGTGTTCAAGTCTTCACAAGAGACGGTGACTACCAATATCAGATTGTTTTGAGAATACTGGGCCCATTTGATCCTGTTAGTACAGTAACACATGGTGGACGGTTTTATGTTGCCCATGACAATAAATGTGGAATAAATATATTCCAAGCAGTAGAGATTGAGGAAGGAATTACTAGAATATCTAGAATATCAACGATTGGTGAAAGAGGCAGTGCTGATGGTCAGCTGGATAAACCATGGGGCCTGGCTATTGATAATGATTATCATCTACTGGTTTGTGATCGTGGGAATAACCGCATTCAAAAATTCACATTAGATGGTCATTTTGTTTGTAAAATGGATATACCAACGCCCAGCTACATCGCAGTATTGAAAGATGGTAACCTAATGGTGACTGCGGGTCGCAAAGTGTTTTTTCTTAGAGGATAGAATCTGTATGATCGTTACTGACTTTCTTGCCTCTGTTGGGTAAGACTACTAGACCCACCAAAAGCGCAAGTGGCTATCGACAGTGTGGAGTCATAATTCAAGATCTCTAAAGCCGCATCTACACGAGCACGTTTTCCTAACAAGTATCCTCCACACTATTTTCAATGCTCATGTAGACGATTAGTAAGTTTTCTTTGACAATTTTCTCCTTGACAAGGTTTGCTCGTCAATGAGAAAATCGTGCAGATAATGAACAAGAGTTCCGCCCAGTCTTTTCGCACACTGCATTTCTTTCAATACAAAATGCCGGCTAAATCATTAATACGTCGTTTGTTTTTTGCTCCACAAGCAACTGGAAACAGTTATTACTCCGCTGATCGAAAGGCATTGCGAGCACAGCCTCATTCTTGTCAAGAGAAAAAGAAAGTCGATTTTTTTCCTTGTCGAGGTAAAGCTATCATGCAATCCTCTCCTTGTCAAGGCAAGCTTGATCGTATAGATGAGGGTCAAGAATAAATAAATTTAAAGCACGCAAATTAAGAAAATAAAAGATATACATGCTGATTTCGTGATAGCTAATAATCTATTAACACGATTACTAAATTGGGAAAATTAACGTTTGAAATATTCCAAGGAATATTTTTATATCTTTCTTGTGTTATTGCTTACGCTATCACAACAGCTAGAATGCAATAGCTGTTATTACAGCTGAACCCGCAATAAGATTTTCTTTACAATGCATAACGGCTCATTTGCATCTCATCTGCATACAGCCGTAATAATAGCAATTGTATAGGTTACTTGCATCCTGGTTATATAATACAAGACAGACTCAATAACTATAGAAAAATAATAACAGCTAGCGATGGGCAAAAGTTCACCAATAAAAGAATACAAATGAGCATCTTGTCACGTTCTGCTTCGTCTTTCTTTTAAAAACACGAAAAAATCCTAAAGTTCGATGTCAATGCGAGCGGTATTTAATACTCTTTGATTGACTTGGCCCAATGAGAAAGGAAAGAGAGTTCAATAAAAGGGCTCAGCCAACTGTTTATAGTCCTGGTTATGAAGCGGCGAATATGCACTCACAAAAACACTGTCACTGATGCACAATTATTCAGAGATATAGTCATACGAAAAATTGTGACATGGGTATCTTTTTGGGAACCTTGATTTTGTTGACAACTTTGCGAACCCGTGTTAGGGTTCCTTTATATGTACTCCAAAATGAGGCCCGTCTCAATGTTCAATAAGTTAGCCTATCTATGTTTTTCAATATAACATTGCTACACTACATTTCATGTATTCAATACACAAAAATCTTCTGATCTTTTCTTTAAAGTGCACCTAATCCCTGAGACAATACTTTCAGCATTGATTCTACATGAAGTCAATAGTTGAATGGTAAAATATTTCTTCGTTTCAATGTTGCGTTTTTAAGTTATGAAGGTTTATTCCTCCAGTATGCTAATGACTGTGACGTCTATCCAGGCTTTCGAGCATATTTGGTTGACTTATATTACTAAGTGTTGGCCATTTGGAGACACCAAATTTACAATAAAGACTGTGAAACGAATGACTATTATGATAATATTATTTTAATGCTGCTTGTTTGAGCCAGTCAAAATTTGTATATTTAATGAAGCCTGGATAGACGTCACAGTCATTAGCATATTGGAAGAATAAACCTTCATAACTTAAAAACGCAACATTGAAATGAAGAAATATTTTACCATTCAACTATTGACTTCATGTAGAATCAATACTTAAAGTATTGTCTCAGGGGTTAGGTGCACTTTAAGTCGCGGTAATTGAAGTGAAATGATTGAGTAGATTTTGAACGAATTTAGCTTGGCACCAGCATGTTGACAGTATGTTGTTGACAGTCTTTTCCACAAGCCAGAAAGACGCGGTGGTTCAGGATTTAGAGTAGTGAAGAAGCTATCCATTCTTTCCTTTATTTAGAGGTAATGAATCATTTCTGGCGAGCCAAGAAAAGCCTTAATATTGCTAAATTTGTATGAAATCTATAGAGTTTCCAACTATAGTCCCTTTACTTTGTGAATGCCAGCCTGTCAACCTAGACTGGCAAGAACAGTGGCATCATAGCTGTCTATACACATCCATGCTTACCTTAGCTAAAAACAGTGGTTGATTTTATTCACTTCTTAAAAAAAAAATATTTAATATACCCTTTTCGGCAGATTTACATGAGCTTTATTTCAACCTTTTAGTAGATTTAGAAATGATGAGCTTAACTTTCGAGGCATATTCAAAATTTCTAACTTGATTATTTCAGGATAAATCAGTCCCAATCATAAACTTTTTAGACGAAATACCATCCTCTAAAATGATTTTCCGTGAAACATTGTCGTAGTGATAAAGAGACATTAAAACAGATAAGTATGTTTTTATGATTCTGTAGACGTCGACAGTTTGGTTAACCAAGGGAAGATTATGAGATTATCAACTCAATCCAAATTCTATCTCATTGCCAGTGATAATTTATTTATACCTGGCTCATGTTTTACATTGTGTTTTTAGTATCATAGAGATTTCTTATTTGCCTTTTACTGTATTTGTATTTGGGTTTTAAGTTTCATTTTTATTATTGAAAGCCTAGTTATCATGTAGTTTAGTCAAAACACTTTTTTACAAAGATGTTTTGGCAGTTGTGATACTTTCCGAGTGTTGTTAAAAGTCGTGATGTGTAGTCGAAAACCAAAAACAAACGATGCGGTAAAAATAGGTTAAACACATAAACAGGACTTAACTATATTGGTTTACTCGGCATTCTTTAGAAATGTGAAAATACAGTATCCTAACCGCAATATCCGCAATTTTTATTATTTTATTACGTCGCCCAGGTTCATCATTCATTACTGACTTTTTTAAAAAATAAAGTTTTTGAGCAGGGACTAAAAAACTCTAAAGGTAAAAAATCTTCAATATTAATCGTAAGTTGGGGTTTTATTTTTTCTTTTTATTTATATCAAATTTTATTTATTTATTTTTTGGAAGCAAAAACCAGGTTATTTCGTCCAATCAAACTCCTTGTTAGATATTATTACTTTGAACAATCATATTTTAGATTACACTCTGCGGGCGCGTCTTCCGTTTCCCGCCTTTTTTGTAAATGGAACGGAAATGACATTTTTCTTAATCCATTCAACTACAAATACAGTCTATAAATCGAATCTGAATTTTTTAATCAAGAAAAACTAATTTAGAAAGTGTAATAATTATTATTATTTTACTAATTTGAAATATATATTTTCGCAGTAGTTTTGACTTGCTATCGCAACAAAGCACAAGCTTGGATTTTGGGAATGTCTTTAAATTAAAAAGTATGAAAACATAAATGCTGTAAAATTTGTGTATAGCACTCGCATACCCTCTAGAGTGTTCTCAATGACATTTTAAAAAAATCCCCAAAAATCCAGGCTTGGGTGACCTGTGAACAAAGGTACCGGAAGCTCTATACCACTAGAATTACCAGTAATTTATGTTCAGTGTAAGCCAGTGAGATGTTTCTGTGGTTTGTCCATTCATATGTGCTCAGTTATGAAATGTCATAGCACATGAACAAATCCAAACTATGCTGTAATGCGTTTCACTATGTGTAATTATTCCTCTGTTTTTCCTTCCACTTCTTTCTTAGTGTTTCTCTCTCTTTTCTTCTTTTCTTTTCCTCCTTTTCCCCTTTTCTTCCGTTCCTTTTCTCTCCCTTTCTTCCTTCCTTTCACTATTTTACAAAGTGTTCATGGTTATTAACAACAAATACGTCTCCAACCGTCGACAACTTGTGTGCCACATCACCAACCAACACTGTCGTGTGTTAAGGCGTGAAACAAAGCTCAACAAGATACGAAATGTTACTAAAGTCAGTAGAGTAAAATTAACCTAGAAATAAAAGAGGGTAAGAAATTAGTCGTCGCGAACCGAAGAAAAAAATAAGAAGACTTGTTATTCCACTTCATAGCTAGGCATAAACATATCGATTTGACAGAGGTAGATAATCCAAAATCTCCTCACATTAAAACCTGGTTTTAATGTCAGGATTTTGGATTATCTACCTCTGTCAATCAATATGTTTTGATGAAATACCGACAGCGCATTTAAATGCTTTTATATCGATCATTTATTCCGGCTTTTAACAGAGCAACAATAACTGGCTTGGTTTTCGGACGCCGCGTTTTCCAGTTAGAAAAACCGACACGACTAGTGAAAGCAAGCTAAACCTATAGCTATGAACTCTGAAGGTCCCAGAGGTTCAATTCTTTTAGTCATTTATAGCATTCATTTATGATTCTTGATTGCGAAATACTTTTTTTCTTTCATCTTGTGTGTTTTTTTGTTTGTTTGTTTGTTTTTTTTGTTTGTTTTTGTTTTTGTCTTTTTTGTTTTGTTTATTTTTTGATCAAGTGGTTTTAATCTAGTGTTTCTTTCTTTCTTTTTATTTTTTTGCGACATCTAGAACTCTTGGTGATCCGCTGCAGTGTGTGTCTATGTAGATCACTGGGCTTTTACAGTAGTTCAACTTATCACTAAACACCAACAAGAAAGAACAGGGAAGAGTTCTACGCATTAAAGTCTCGCTGGGTTCTTTCAGTTGGTCTGGCTTGAAAGTATTTTCAGAAGGTAAAGGAGCTTTTGTTTGTTCTGTTAATGTTTTTAAAAAACTTCGCTTTTTGTCTCTATGATACCACAAGTTAAACAACGAAATCTCACCAGATCAGTGCCATTTCTTACTAAACTCCAAATCTCGGTGCAGATGGCTTCTAAAGAAATATACGGGTATAGTTTTATCATGCTTAAAGGCAGAAGTTTTGTCTAGTTAAATTTTTACAATTCCGGCAATACAAATCTCTTATGTTTTCAAGTTTAGCTCATATCGGGAGAAAGATTATTTCGAATTTTATCCAGATTTGGGGTGTTGCCACAGAAACGTTACCGGAAAGAAAGAAATCCTTTTAGTCGGTATTATATGGATTTGCACTTGGTGAATTACTTTTATTTTCTAGTTCCTCAAGTAGACAGATTTCTGCACTATCCTTCCTTAGTAAAGTGCACATTGTGACGTCATCTTTGTGTGAAATGTCAGCTCAGATTAACGGCCACAACTAAAGGCCAAATATAAAAAGATCATTGAGTTTCCGATTTATCTGACACGGTCAGGAAGAGATAGCCTTGCTCTCGCGGAACATTTCTGTTAAAGTTCGTGGATTTTTGAGGTAATCAGTAGTCATTTATGTGAAAATTATTGTAACTAAATTGAGACCAGCCTTAGCACGCACCGGGAATCAATTCATAGGAGTGAACGATATTCTAGTTTAGTTGTCTTCTTCTCCAGCAGGCAAAATTAGCAATGTTTTTCAGCAATCTAAAACATTTTCTTTCAAAAATTTTAGGTGATTATTCATGATTGTCTTCCACCCGTGAAGGGACAACATGCTTTGTGATAAAATAGAGCCAGTTGACTTAATAATAGGCCGAAAATGAATCTGTCCAGTGTCATTAAGAAGACCATTGTCAATCGAAAAGATGTTTTTATCGCTTTATACTTTGCCTCAAGATGCAATGTCGTGGATGTATTCAATTATTAGGACATGCATATGCGCTGGGTACGTCGGCAAAACTTTGAGGTTATTGTTTCGTGAAGCTGGTAGGGGGGGGAGGGTTAAGAAGTTATCAGACAAAAAAATTATATACTTATTTCAAGAAAGTTAGTCACCAAAAACCTACAAAGCTGGGGCCGTGGCGGATCATGGGAATATACTTAATTAACAAGTAATGTCACTTGACACAAATTTTAGTTTTCGAATGGTCACATGAGGTGAAACTGACTG
>JAAAQI020139115.1:0-12317 GCA_011800005.2 Stichodactyla mertensii
GTTATTGGAACTGGAACTGATAGCCATTATAATATCTTTATACTCAAAATATTATGCATTTAATAAAGACAGAGGACTTTCATACAAAATGCGAGTCTGTCTCGTAGAATTAGGCTATTAGTTATTGACACGAATGCAAGAGTTTTGGTTTACTGTTGGAGGCCTAATGAAAATTGAAGTGTAATAAAGTGTATTACGCTAAAGTGTGTTTCACGGGTTAATGAAAACCTTTTTATCAACTATTAAGTTATTGACTAACTAAGAATTCACTCGTGCATGAACCTCACAAAAACAAACAAACAAACAAACAAACAAAAAACACAGAGACCGCTAGAGGTCTGTTGCTTTTGTTTTCACCGCTCCGTCTGAATAAAATCTGCTATTTGTTGCAAAATAACAGCATTTTCGTGGTACAGTTTTTGATTTGTTTCAAGAATATATGGTGTGCACTATAAGGCAAAGAGTTCGCGGGCTCAGAGTTTTTATTTAGTTATGGATGAAAATGGAACAATTTGATTGGTTACTGGGAGATTCGAATTGATTTCATCCGAACCTCTCTGCAAGTTACGGACTACTTTCCATAATTTTGTTTACCATTCCTATGATAAACCATTTATTGACCAAGCTTGTTCGGTTAGGGTTAGGGTTTAGGGTTAGGATTTTTTTCGTGTGCATTGTCCTCGTCCTACAAGCTCGGTTTATACAAACACGAAAAAGAACTCGATCAATATCCCTCCATCCGGACCTCACGCTTGGTCAATAACCTCTCTCTATATTTATGTCAATATATGCGCAACCGTGGATTCGTAGGAAGTATCTCATGAGAAGCATTTTTTCTAAGTCTTTATCTAACACGTGCTAATGACTCCAAAGGCATTCTTAAGATGGTCCAATGGTCTTGTGAGCACGAGTAAAATAACAAACTTTAGATATACGATTATCTTTTTTAATCTAATGGTCCAATGGACCGTTTTCTCAAGGTTGCATGCGCATCCAATCTTGACGGGCCACAATACTGAAAAGCGCAAATTTAGTGAAATTGAGAAGCAAATTTTATATGTAAAGAGGAGATTAATTAATTTTATGAATTCTTATTGAAAAATGTCATAGAAATGTATGATGATTCTCATTATACAGCTCCTGTTCTGGTATCGTGACCCGTCAAATTCCATGGATTTGGATGAGCGCGTAACCTTGAGAAAAAGAGTCTATAAAAATACAGGTTTTACTCCAAGTTTATTCTTTTGAGAGTTTATTTTCTTTTTTGAATATTCATTGATGATGATCTCAAATTTCAATTTAAAAACTCAATAACTTACAATAACGATGGACTATTGTATCCTATATCGTTTAGAAAAGCATCCATGCGAACAATATTAGGAAATTTGAATTAAAAAAGGAATTTAGCCCACAGCAGAGAAGTTTATTTTGAATAATGAAGGGAATAGCAACAGAAGCCGTTCAAGGGGTGGATTCCTGTAGTTAACTGATTGCGACAATCAAAGCCTTTGTTGCATGAACGCCGAGCCCCCTGAGGTAGTATTAATTAAAATTAGTTAGAATTCAATCATAAGACCGTCATGCGCGGTGAATCATTAATATAATGGTCCATGCATGGTTCGTGTATTTTGTTTTGAACAAGCCATCTAGTTTCAAAAGAATTCCGCTTCCAAAACAAGCACACAACTTTCGTTTCTGGTGCAATTATATTTTTTATTGGATTTCGGACGAACTTGAGTCGCCAAATCAAGGTAAACATAAAGCTTATTCCCTTTTGTTATTCTTAGTACAGCTGTATGTACAGGTATCCTATCTGAATGGTTATTTCATAGATGATGCCTTTAGCGATTGCATTATTTGAATCTTGCGGTTTACGTTTTTGTAAGCTTAGCTTGTGCATGAGGCCATAATAAAGGCCTTTTCAATCGTGACAATGTTTTGTATTTTTAATTTTTTTGAAAGGTTTGCCACATCCCCTTTGCTATTGAACAAGTCTTTTGAATCACTTGGGATTTGGTGAAAATTTTGTCGTTCTATTCCGCTAATCTTACTCGTCTCTCGCCATGCCATTGCATGGCTTATCGTAGAAGAGTTTCATTAGCACCTGCTCTTGTTGTCCAATTTTTATGTTTACTGTTAACGCTTTAGAAATGACGCTGATGGTGATACTTGTATTTATAATTAATTTGAACTGGACGCTTAAACGGGACAGATCTATTTACTGCCATTCTCCTTTTTCTGCGAACTCAGACATTTCAACGGCTTATTGTAAAATTGGGTTTTCGCTGTCGTCAATCAAAAGTAATCAGTCGGTAGCTTCTATGCTTTTGACTGGTGGCAGTGAAAAACCAAATAGGTCTTTCCCAAGTTATGGTTGAGTGAGTCCTGTACTTGCCAGAGCCTTGATTTCAGTGCGTACCATCGTGTACTGAGCCTTCTATTGATCTGATACAATGGACTTCGGGATGATTAAACAATAAAGCAAAGAAGAGTTGTTGATTAAACAATATATAATTTACACAATAACACCAAGAAGAAACTGCTACGGTAATGAAATCGAAGCTTTGGCAAGTACAGGACTCACTCAACCATATCTTGGGAAAGGACTATTCCAATGGGCAGGTCGTAACTACGGAGTTCGCAGAATATTGAGAATCGCAGTGAAATTCCTATCAAAATTTTATTTGATTCTGTGGTGCGGATGTTTCCGTTTCTCATCTTAATCAGCTCCTGACCCATTTAGCAGCCATTGCTATTGCCTTTTCTAAAGCCTTGTTCACACTAGCGTCGTAATCGTATTCCCTTAGGAATGATTACAATCCACCTACAGTGAGCATCATCCAACATGGCTGCCACTTTTATTCCCTTAGGAATGATTACAAACCATCAAACTGCCTCTTTAATCTCATTACCAAACACTCTTATTCTCTCTTGCAGCTTATTGGAAAATGTCATGGAAGACAATGAAAATGAAAGGCCGGATAAGCGAAGGTTTGGAAATTGCACATATTCTTTGTTTGCGTGTTGACATGTTAATAATCGCGGCCATGTTGGCGGTATTAAACAAACGATTTCTTAGATCGTTTTGTCGGTGTACCACCAACATGGCCGTCATGCCTCCGTCTTTCAACCATCAATATATACTGTTAAAATTAAACGCTTGGACACACGATGCGACGTTGCCTGCGACAGGGAAATTGTGTGTCCACCTGTAAAAGTAAAACTCGTTCCTTCTTCTGTGACGTCGCCGGCGACGAGGGCGCAACAGCTGCACGGCTGGGCGAACGGTGCGACTTCCACGTTGCAATTAACGTTGCAAACAACGTCGGCATCGCGTCGTAAGCCTTACCTTCGATTACTCGACAACTAATTTTTCAGTTTGGTGTACACAAAAATAAGAATTTTTGGGAAAAAAAGGATGTTGTCGCTCATGGTTTAAATTAAATATATTATAACTAAACGAAATTGTTAGGGTAATTTTGATCTAACGGTTTGCATGTTTTGTTTTTCAGAAAACTTGAAAATGACAAAGGAGATGGTAATTTTTGAATTTTTTATTCACCGTTGACTGCCATTTTAAATAAATAAATTTTCTTGCCATCTTAAATAAACCAAATTTAGATCTACGAACGCGGAAATACAACTGAAACGCGAAACAATTACATCAAAATGAATAAATAAACCAAGAGATGAACTTAAATCAACTCAAATCGTTTTAAATCGACGGATTTCGTCAGCAGAACCCCAGGCAAACAAAAGATTTTAAAATTGTCGAAAATGGCTGGAAACTAAAGCCCAGGTCAAACGTCAAACTTCCCATGAGCCGAACCTAATGATATCAAAGAAGACCGCCTTATTATCCATTGTTTTCAATGAGTTCGGCTCATGTGGAGTTCGACGTTTGACCTGGGCCTTACATTCCCTCGTTGAATGATTCGGGATTACTTTCGTTTCTTGTCTAACAGAAGATTTCGTAAGACTGAAAAGTTTTCGTGACGTTTGCGTGTCCAATCCAAGCGTTTTCATTGGATAAACAGTGATCTCGAGCACTGTGATTGGCGCAACAGATTTCGTCTATTTAAACCGGCGTCCGCTTTCTTTGTGCCGTTAATTATCTCAGTCAAAAATGAACTGCTCTTTCTATGCGAATTGTTGAATTTCTCTACAGCATCGCTGTACGAGTCGTTATGCTTCGTGTACGTAACGTCACTTTTAATAATTTATCGCTAAGCAGACCGACTATTTTGAAAACATTTTTTTGTAAAACGCCATGTTTAATGAACAGTTAATACCGCCACCCGGTTAGCTCAGTTGGTAAAGCGTCGGTCTGTCGTGCGGGAGGTCGTGGGTTCAAGCCGGACTAACACTCAGGGTCTTAAATAACTGAGGAGAAGGTGCTGCCTTTGTAATAACATCTGCAAATGGTTAGACCTTCACGTAGCTCGGATGATCACGTTAATGGCGGTCCCGTCTCTTACACCTTAAGATACGTAAAAGAGGGCCATAGGTTTGTCAGCTTATAGCTGTTCAGTGTTACCCTCTATAAATAAGGTCAGCTATCATTATTATTATTAAGTGCGGAAAGCTGCCGTTTTGAAGTAATTGTTGCAAGCAATTGCTGAACCAGTTCGATTAACCTTTTACTGAAAGAACGTCAGTCTGGATAAAGTCTATAGTAAGAAGCCATCTTGAATCTATTATAGCTAAGAACCGCCACTTTGAATAAACTATCGTTGCAAGAAATATGCCACTTTCAATGATTTTTATATATAAACCGCCATCCTGGATCGATTACCGTTAGCAACCTTCACGTCCAGTAAAAGGTTCCTAAAAAGCTTCGGTCTTAGTTAAAAAATTACAGCTAAAAGCCGCCAAATTTGGAACGATCGGGAAATCATTAGGTCTAAGTGCCATTTTAAATGATGCCATTTTATTTCTTTGTGTCAATTAAGTTGGGGAACAAATATAACAAGATTCATATGCCATTTTCAGGTGTTATTCCAGCGCCTGGTCGATCACCACGAGTTGTTCTTAGCAAAATAAAACTCAAAGAAGGCGTTATTGAACGACTTCGGAGAATCAAGAAACGAGCTCAGGAGCAGGTGAATCAAAACACACACTCTACGACAGACATTCCCAAGAATGACGGTACAAAAGACATACCAGAGCAAAGTACTGGCAAAGACTTTGATAACTTAAATATAAATAAACTTGGTGATGAGGAAGGCGACAGAAATAACAAGAGAAAAAGAGACGCCGAGGAAAGGAAGGAACAGAATACACACACCGCCAAAATAACCAAGATAGACTCTGATATAGTCAACCAGGAAACCCCAAATCTACCACGTGAGGTTGATAAGGAGAGATCGGAAGCCGAGCCCACTTGTGAGAAAGCGCTAAACGTTCCTGTTTTTAATGAAAGTAAAGACGTTCTAAAAGAACTACAGAGTTCTGCTTCTGAGTTGACTTCAAGTAAAGATGAAAGTATTCCTAAGGTGTCAGGAAGTACCAACAAATGTTCAGATGCTTTAGCGACGCAGAACAAAGGTGACGAGGTTATCAAAGCAGCACAAAACTACGCCAAATCTGGAGCCCAAACTGAACCAAAGCAAGGCCAATTGCTGACAGATGATAAACTTGTTGTCGTAGTAACAGAAGTGCTGGAGGAAGGAGACACGAAGCGAGAGGATTCTGTTGAACGTGGTAAGCTCATAGGAGATTTCCGTACGTGTATATAAGAACCACAGCGGCGCACACAGGATTATGTGTCCCTCGTTTTCATGCATTGACGTGCACTTCATGCGCCATGATTTTTTAAAATTACCGTCTTTCCGTTACACGATCCCGATGTATACAGTCATTCGGTTTAAATCTATACTTCAACAACAAGATTTTAACTTAATTTATCCCAAATACTAAAAAAAGTGGCGTACCTCAAGGATCCGTTTTTGGTCCCCGCTTATTTGCTCTCGTTTTTATATATGACTCTTTACATTTTCCTAGAAAAGCAAAACAATCTGGACAATAACGACCACGGGGAACGAGAGGAAAAGCTCAGTGACAAAGATGAAGCAGGAGACCAAGATTGTATGACGGATGCTATTTATCAGGTACGTCTACGAGCAAATTTTTCTCGAACTAGAAAACATTTTGCATTTCTTTCATAACTCGCTGAATAAGCAGCCAAAATTGCTTATAAAAAGTATTACACCTACGCTTTTATTTCAGCTGATCAAGGACGTGATCAAAAAGCGAACAGAAATTTTTGAAAGTGCTCTGTTACGAGAGAACGAAAAGCTGGAAAAGAGAGTGTTGCAGCTTGAAAAACAGAACGCCCTTCTTCAAAGAGTTGGTTATCAATTGGATTCAGCCGTAAAAGAAATAATAAAGAAACGAGAACAGGTTTGTCTTCTGCCGTGTGCAGTAAACCTTTTTCTCAAGGTTGCGCGCTCAGTCCAAATCCAAGAAACTTGACAGGCCACGATACCAGAACAGGAGTTTTATAATGAGAATTATCATACATTTCTATGATATTTTTCAATAAGAATTCATAAAATTGATTATTCTCCTCTTTAAATATAAAATTGCTTCTCAATTTCACTAAATTTGCGTTTTTCAGTTTTGTGGCCCGTCAAGATTGGATGCGCACGCAACCTTGAGAAAACGGTCTATTGTAATTCATTTGTTCGGCCAATCACAGTTCCAAATTATTTATCCAATCAGCTTGCCAAAGAGCTTTTTTTTTGGAGGGGGGGGGGGGTGGCGAGTCTTCGTCTAAAGTAGCATCCCCATAAGCGTGAATTATTCAAGCATGCTATCAATTTTTGTATCTAGCAGTCCACGTGATCAATTTCTAAAATAGCAAACGAGTGTCACCAAAATGAGCAGGACATGATGAATAAACGCCCTGATTTGTTTACAGGCAAGCCAGTCGCGTATTTCCCGTGGTACTCAAGTCAACATGAACCTTGTAAGTTCTCTCTCTCTCTCTCTCTAATTTAAGTTTTGAGATTTATGCAGCGTTGGTTGATGGATTTTCATTCTGAAGCCTTTTTATTTCATTGGTTTTATTCAGCTCCTCAGTCGAACTTCGCCTATGAAATCTACCAAAATGCATGTCAATATTCCAGAAACTGGAAAAGATAATAAAAACTCACCGCAATTAATCTCAAATTCTATATCATCTCAAGAAAAGAACCGTTCACCTTCAGCAAATAATGGCTTACAGTCAATAAACACAAGGCAGTCACCTTCCAACCATTCTACGTTATCATCAGGAAGCAGAAATGCTACCGTAGCGCGTCCCACTTCAGATAAAACACGGGCTGTTCCCAAGCCTGGAGAAGATAACTCCAGTAAAACTCAAACTGTAGGCACTAAGACACCCTCAACATCCGAAGGCACATCTAAACCTATTGCGAAGGAACCTTTGAAAGTTTCAAGTGGGCAACAGCAGGAGCTTTCGTCTCATAAAACGGTTCCTCCAGGAATGGGCCATTTTAGGTTAAGCCCAAGCTATAAACGTTATGCTCAACAACAGAGTCCAAGTGAAGATAAAAGTGAGACTGGTCACTACCCGATAACACCAGCTGGACTTGAGCATCATTCGCGATTGCCGAGCGCGCGTTTGATGCAAGGAACAAGTGTGGTAAATGAGATTGGCCTGATAGACAGACCCACAAGGCCGTTTCCTAAGTCACCAAGATCCCAGAAAATTGACACATCAACAATTACGTCGGCTTCCCAAAATAAATCAAATCTTAGCTCTTTGCCGGTTTCCTCTTCTACAATGGTCAGGCAGTCACAATCATCACCATCATCGAAAACAGTTACGCAAATAGAAAGAAATCAAAGTGCTTCTGTTTCCTCTTCCTCGACAACTTCGAAATACACGAACGTTAACACACTGGAAAGAACTCGAATTCAAAATAAAACAACAACTTCTGTTTCTTCCGTGACAACAACAAGTTCTAGTCAGCAGCGTTTATACACCAAAAAAACGTCCTCACAGTCTGTCCCGAACGAAAAGCTAGATAGCAGTCAATGCAAGGGAAAAGAATCTTTAAATGATGAGGAACCAGAGGTTGTTATTGTCTCCCAAACAAACAACTCGTCCCCAAAAGGGCAAGTTAAAGTTTCATCCAGGAGTGAGAAGCCTGCAGGTTATGTTGAAGTTTCTGCTCCTGCTCGTGTGCAAACTAATAACGGCATTCAAACTCAAGTGCGAATACAGAGAAGTGAGAATCGAGCTGTCGGACAACAGCGATCTCAGCCACAAAGCGAAAGAACTGTGAAAAGCTCTAACCAACATATAGAGCAAAGACCTCAAGCTCTCAATCATCTAGCATCCTCCCAACAAACTGTATATCGAACACATGATATGTCGCATGTCAGTACAGCCCCTCGAGATAATGTTCCTCCTATGCGTCCTAATGAGCCACAACAGAATATACGTTATATTATCCGTGAGGATCAATCGCGTCCCCATGTAGTACAAGAACAAGTTCGAACGGACAAAGTCCAGCAAGATCCCCGGCAGCTCCCGGGATATATTATGCAGAAGACTCGTGGTCAACCCCTGTTGGTTCGCGAACAGCCTCCAAGATATGTTATTCAAGACGACCCGCCCCGCGTGGTGCACGAACATCCAACTAGGACAATAGTTCATGGGGTTCCAGGACAACCTTGCCAGCCGATTCCTCAACAGCCACCTTTACCACCAGGCGCGGTTATTGTTCAACAGCATCATCGGGGGGTCCAGGGGAATTCAAATGGAAATAAAGCTCCGGCACCCGCTCTTATCGGTATCCAGGATGTAAGGACACAACCTCCCCAACCTTATCCGACGCAACCGCAACAACACATCGTCGTTCAACAACATCAACCCATGCAAAAACCTCAACATTCTTACCAACATCAACAGACATCCTATCAGTATCAACAACCACAACATCGACCTACGGTTGCACATCAACAGAATGTTCCTCAATCACAAGTTCCTGCGTATTACCCACCCCAAAACGTACAACAAGCTCCTCCGCGGTCTACTAACGTTCAGCGTTCTGCACCAGCTGCTCCTTACCAACCAAGGCCAATGGGTCCAGCCCAAGAAAAATTTCCTAGTTCAAGAATTCCTGCCGAAAGGGCTACCGGAAAACAGCTTGTGGCCGTCGGAAAGCATCCTTCACACCCTACCCCTGATGTTGTATATAGACCGGGTACGTTGGAAGCTACGAACATTCGACAACCAGCGCCTACGTCACTCCCTCCTGGATATGATAGATACCAACCAAGACCTGAGTATATACAGCAGGCTCAAGGTCGACAACCCCAAGTTGTTAATCAAGGAGCCCCAAAGCCTCCAAATTTGGTAGAACGTTCCATTCCAAGACCTTCGAGTCAGGAGGGTGCTAGGTATGTGCAAACCATTGAACAACAACGCATCCAGGAAAGAAGACCACAAGGACCAACCCCCCCTGAACAGACCCAACCTTCACCTACTGTTGATAGAAAAGATTCTGGTCCACAACAACCTTCACTACCGAAGCCTACCGCTTCAATTGCGATAGTTGAGCACGGTATAGTTTTATCTTGGAACATAACCACAGGAGAAAGTATTGAAAGCATTGACTGTTATGAGCTGTTTGCTTGCCAGGACGATAGTAGCTCGACTTTGCCTCCGATTCTCTGGAAAAAGATTGGTGTCGTAAAAGCCTTGCCGTTACCAATGGCATGTACATTGACGCAGTTTTCGTCTGGAAGTCGATATCAGTTTGCTGTTCGTGCTGTCGACACGTCAGAGCGAGCTGGACCATTTAGCGATCCTTGTGTTATAACTTTAAAAAGATAACTTGTTATTTTTTTCTGTCTTTGTTTTGGATATTTGCACGTATATTGGCAGGGTGTATATTCTTTCCCATCGAAACGACTTGGAGATGAGATTCTTGGTTTGAAAAAGACATTCGAAGCGAAGAAAGATGTATAAACACTTTTTCGATCACGTCAGGACAGGGGCTCATAACTACTGGAGTTTCAACTCCTCTACAGGTCTGACAACATGCATCCAGCTCACCATATTTCAAGGCTTTCTTTTTAGCGCGAAAAGCTGGTTCTAAAAATAGATTTCAGTGGAGAAAATATCGGATCATCAGTACCTTCTATACAGACGCCGCTACGCTTGGTCTCCAACTCAAAGTTATATTGTTTTAAGGAATATTTTTATTCTTCATTAAAAGTCGTTGATATTTAAGGAAATTATTGCAAATGAAAAAAAAGGTTTTATGAAGTAACGCACACGGAGAGCGTAAATTGATGTGACATTCTTAATCTAGAATTATCTATAAGGGATATTTATTAAATTTTGTAAGTAAACTTTGATCAGAACCAAACAAATTGTAGGTAATATTACACAACATTTTAGATTATCGATTGCAAAACAGCAGTGTTATTGTTATTGTTATCAGACTTTTTTCGCAATGAAAAAGTAAAATTTGTAATAAAAAGGAAAGAAAATCCTTTTCAAGAAATGTAAGATTCACACGAGAACAGTCTACATTCCTTCAAAACTATGGGCAATAGTCCATGCTTTTTGCCCCAAAATATAGTCACAAAAATTACCTTCCTTTTATTTAATCATAAATAATTCATGAAAAAATGAAAAATGACCCAATTTCGATCAAAACCATGAGTCTAAACTGTGCATGGAAGAAACTATTTTATTCAGTTTGTGAAATCTTTGTTTTACTTTGTTTCTTGCAGTTAATTGTTGTATATATTGACTAATTTAGGAGAGATTTCGTTTTTCCATTTTATATTTAATTCACCATAAATTTTCTGTTATTTGTATTTTGTTGAGATTGTGGGTATAAATATATCCTAAAAAAAATTACCACGTAAACGAGTTCGATGAAAAATAATCGTATCGAAGGAATTTATATTTTGTCATTTTACTTTTTTCCGAGAGAAATCTCCGTAAAAGATAAAAAGACATCGTGTTCATGCTTCGTAATGTTTTTACAAAGCAACATCTTTTTGTTTGAAGATTATTCTAACAATTCTAAGTAACAGAATACTTTGTAATTTGAGTTTTTTTGTGTGAATATAACTTTTGTAAATGGATATTGAATGCTTCATGCATCGTTCATAAACGATAATAACATCTTTTTGAATACTTTCTGAGACGAAGCCATAAGCTTTATAGATGACAAGGTCATTGCAGCAATCGACGAGAGAAGACTACAAGACGTTCAAGTTGTTTGCGGTTATTGCTTTGAAGGTTTCTTTATAACTTTTCGTTTCGCTGCTCTTTCAGATGTGTTCTTGTGTACACGACTAAGTTTTTCTCGTTTCATTCCTTGCATTTCTTGACCCATCTCTCCTGGCTGTGGGTTTCCAAACATTCCCATCATGTTCCCCATTTCGCTCATTCCACCCATTGGGCTGGATTGACCTGGTTTTGAATCAAATAAGTATATAGCTTAAGTGCGCATGCTCGATGGGTACACCAAGCCCCTCTTGGCCAACCTTTACTGCTGGGAGAGGGTCTGGGACAGGTCATGGAATTAACTTTTAAACCCATTAGCAAAACCTTGCTAGTACGTTTTGTTCTCACTAGCAAAAAATTTCAAAATCAGTAGCAAAATTTAAAATCCCTCATGTTGTGGTCATGTGGTCATACTCACAAAACTTAGCTAGTTAACTTTTTTCTTACTTGCTCAATACAAAATTTCACTCGCTTTTTGTCGAGTTTGCGAGCGTTAATTTCGTGCCCTGAGGGAGATTTGTTAATCAAATTTTGTAATATTTAAGATGGCGTCTGACAAGATGTGGGTCAAACGATGATTGCGTCATTTAGTGTCCTCTGCCACCAATTACTGACGTGGCTTGTCTGCTTCAAATCGAGGCGGACGCCATTTTGAATATGGCAAAACTTAATTAACAATTATCCCAGACCATTTCTCTGCAGTAAAGTGCCGAGAGGGGTCTGGGTTAACCGAGACTAAGTTGGCCGCCGTTAAAGACCTTTGCGGTTTGGGCGTAATGTTTTCCCAATACATCTTTGCCGAATTCGCTTGGATGATCACGAAACAGTGGTTCCAAGTCGAGACTAAACTTGATTCTTTTGTTTATCAAGGCCAACTTCCACTTGAAACCAGTGGTTTGTGGTCAGTGAAGCGGTCAGGAAAGGTCTATTTAGGCGATGTGTCATTCCCCTGGGTTTTATTTCTTTGTTTAATGGTGACGCTTGAGAAGATACATTAATATGGATGTACCTCAAACAAAGAATCTTATTCCCAAGAGTATGACACGTGGTCTGA
>JAAAQI020139126.1:0-27824 GCA_011800005.2 Stichodactyla mertensii
GGTAGGTGTGGCCACGTAGGCGGTGCGCGGGTAGGGGGTGGGGGGGGGGGGGAGGGGTGCGGGGGGCAACCATGGGAAAAACTCCTGTTGTACCAGGAGATGTTTTTGGGCCATTATTTTACTCATGTGCTACATTGTATGCATGCATACAACAATGACAGGTATCTACATGACTAATATAATACACATCATTTAGGTCAGACTAGCTGCATGTAGTAGCAAAATAATGGGTGATCATTGTATAGATTGACCACAAAATGATGGTCAAAAAGTCATATGAAAAATTTGACTTTGTTATTAACTAGAGGGAATTCATGAACAAGTACAACATACCCTTCAGTACATGGAGTTTATCAACCCAGCAATTGCTCCATATAGGGGAATATTGGTTAGAATCTTATGATGTTATTACAATAGATGCTATGAGATTCAAGGAAAATTCATTTCCTGACTCGGGAATCCCACGTTGAATTTCACTCACAAAGTGACTTGTGCGATATCGTTTTTCGAGTGAAATTCAACAAGGAATTTCCTGTTTGCTATTTGCATAACAATGGTTTATTTGGAATGTGGGCTTTGCGCATGCGCAAGAAAGTACGCATAATAAGGGCATAATGTGTAGTATGGTGAAAGAGAATTCATTTTCTGACTTGGGAATTCCATGTTGAATTTCACTTAAAAAAAATGATATTGCACTTATTGCTTCGCTGACTCATGTGATATCATTTTTCTCACAAAATTCAATGTGGAATTCCCTCATCTTCCAGTGAATTTTCCTATAGAGTTCATTCTTACATTGTACATATTATATGGACCAATTAAACCACAGGTCTTTAGATTAATGCAAATGCAAAAAGAATGAGACCAATATCCCATCATCTAGACCAAATAAGCTAAGTCATTATGGCCAAATTAAAGCTCAAAATTCACTTTTTTTAATAAACCTGCCAGTCCAGATTGCAGGTTTCTGGTCATTCAGAGAACCAATCCAGTTGTTCCATTTTCATCTGGAACTGCTTGCCATACATGTAATAAATGTCTGCAAGAGTGCTCTATGTTTGTTCCCCTTACCCTTCTGCTGCTCCTCTTTTCTTAACCCTTCTGCTTGATCTTCATTATCTTTGGCATATAATTTTATTTTCTTAATATGGTCTTTGATCTTTTCTCAACATTTTGAAACAGCTTCTATAGGTCTCAAAGATGATCAGCTTGAATTCCAAAGAGTAGCACTTGGTTTTGCAAGCAAAGAAATGGCACCATTAATGAGTGAATGGGATCTAAATGTAAGTATAACTACATTGGAAGGCATCACAGTTATTGGTATAAACACTGCATCTTGATTCAGGGTACACTACTAAAGGTCTATTAAAGAACAGTGTTGTCTGTTAGAGAGACTTAGCCAACCTCAATAGGACAGTACAAGTTTGTTCTTTTGCATGCACGTGCCATCTTCTAGGTTCACGTCCTCAACAGAACATTTGTAGCATTTTCACCTCCTGTTGAGGACATGAACCTCTAGCTAGACAACTGAGCAAACACATTCTTTTTCTTGCACAAGCAGTCCTCTTTGCTACATGTAAATCTGTCATTACATGTACCTGGAAGGAAGACTGCAGTAGAATTGCTTAGGGTCACATTTGAAATTCTGTATGTGCAATATTACAAGGTTCACTTATAAAAACTACTGACTGTTTTGGCTATGGAGGGTGATCATTTTCTTGTTAAAACTTGATTCTGTTTTCACTCAGTTGTCTGTGTGTGTCTTGATAGGAACATTTCCCTAAAGATGTCTTGCAGAAAGCTGCTTCATTAGGCTTTGGAGGTATGTGAATAAATGTCATATTATTTCATACACATCCCATGGAGTGGAGAGCATATTTTCTCGACTATTTAAACTGCCTAGCTCCATATTCACCTGCCCTTCACAAACTTGAATTACAAATTAAAGGAAAACCATTACTCATAAGTTGCCAACAAAAAAGCAGTAACACTGTGCCTTAGCTTTCATAGTCTAGATTTTTAAAGCAGAAAGTAATGTAATAGTCACTATTTGTCTTCAAAGCAATATATGCTCAAGAAGAATATGGAGGTAGCCATTTGAGCAGACTTGATGCTTCAGTGATATTTGAAGCTCTGTCCACGGGCTGTGTTAGCACTGCTGCTTACTTAAGTATACACAAGTAAGTCAATGAGAATTAAGTAAGGAGTGAAATCAAATGATGTTATCATTATATATTACAGTACAGAAATTATTTTATTATGTGCCATCCAAGCCGGTCCTCATGAAAATGGAACAATTTGATTGGTTGCTGAGAGGTCCAGAATTTTTCATCCGAACTTCTCCACAAAATAAAGCAGATATTTTTTGATAATTTTGTTTGCCATGACTTTATTAATAAACCAAGTTTGTTTGGTCCAGATGAGGAGATATTGATCTTGCTCTTTTTTTGTGTGTCTATGGACCTCACCCTATGGGCTACGAATGACCCCTCAGAAACTGGAATAAGTTATCATGATTGACCCTCCCTGTGGGTTTGGACTAAATTTTCATACCCCCATGATGCCCCCCTCACTTTGTGCCTTCCCCCCTCTGCTAATCTATGACAAGTCCCTAAAATGTCTTAATTTTGTGTTAGCATGGTAACATGGATGATTGATGAATTTGGCTCCAAGGAACACAGAGAAAAATATGTGCCACAGTTGGCAACAATGGAGGTAATGGCTCTACTCTATTGACATCAATTGGTATTATAAATAACCCATGATGTAATGATTGCATGTACATTGTAGATCTCTGATGTGCTTTCCTTATATGATATTTCCAATATTTCTCATTATTTTATTTTCATAATTCCTTTACAGAAATTTGGATCATACTGTTTAACAGAACCAGGTACAGTGTACATGTAAGGACAAAACAGCAGGCAGTTTAGAGTACAGACTAGAGTACATGTAGATTTCATATGACTGTGAAAAGCTTGTGGCATACAACACAGTCATGACATGGTCAAGGCATGGCGAGGCATGTCAAAACTCTAGAAAACACATGGCAAGAAATCAAAATAGAAAATCTGAAACTTGATACTGTAACTTTAATCCAATGGTTGGGAATTTTTATTGTTCATCAGACAGTGGAAGTGATGCTGCTTCACTGTCAACTACAGCAAAGAGAGATGGTGACCACTATGTTCTGAATGGATCCAAGGTATAACATATTTACTATTATACACACACTTTGCTTATGCACTGATGCATGAACACTGTTACAGTATGAATATCTGAGCTTTGTACTCTCTCTCAGTGGAGTCCCATTTCAAAGCTTTCCACATTATCAAACACCAAAGATACATGTAGACAGAGACTACTATGTATTTGATGGATCAATTGAGGTATCACACATACATGTGTGCTAGTATCACCTGCTTAAGTACTGTATAAACTATAATTAGTATGAATGTCTGAGCTTTATACCTTTTCTCAGTGGAACCCCATTTCTAAGTCTTCCACATGTTGTACAACAGAAAGAGATGGTGACCACTATGAACTTTATGTATCCACATATGTCTGTGCTACACACTTAATTAACTACTGAATAATTTGTGTCTCAGTCTGAGCTGTGTACCTTCTCTTAATGAAACCCCACTTCAAAGCTTATGATGTGTGTGTGTGGGGGGGGGGAGTTGGCAAGAGTTTGGGCCTTGAAGTCCACCAAACATTTTCATAATCCCTCTCATGTGGAGTGTAAAATTTCGTGATCCCCTCACAATCCCCAAGATGTCAATCATATTTGCAACCTCACTCCTCTGCAAATTAATAACACACCCACAAGACTTTTCAAGATAATGAACCCCCTCTGTGTTGCTTACCACCCCCCCCCACACACACACACACACGCCGTAATAAATAAAAGCCCCCTATAAGATTTTTGTTGTTCATAGGCATTTATCAGTGGTGGTGGAGAAACTGATGTCTATGTTTGCATGGTACGGACTGGAGGTCCAGGTCCAAGAGGGATCTCAAGTGTTATTGTAGAAAATGGAACTAAAGGATTATCTTTTGGTGAAAAAGAAAAAAAGGTTTGTTTTCGATGATCGTCTTTTTTATACTCAAAAAAAATTTGTTCCTCCATACCATGGGTGGATCTAGGATTTTAGGTAAGGGGGGTTCATGCCAGATGCAAACTTAGGCTTGCTTTTAGGGATGGGGGTTCACTGCAACCGGAGAACCCTTCCCCCTCAACTAAATCCACTCAGCATACATGTAATGGGTGATTGATATGTGGACAATAATTTAGCTATGTCTTATCTTTTGATGATTAAGATGGGATGGAATTCCCAGCCAACTCGAGCAGTGACATTCGAGGACTGTAGAATACCAGTATCAAACCGGATTGGCCAGGAAGGAGATGTATGTATATTCTGTTGTGTCTGATGTCTTTTAAACGTAACGCTGCTTTAATATGGTTATGAAAAGCCACTGTACGCAGTACAGGCACAGTACGGAACCCTTCATATCTTTTGAACCAACCAAAGCGTGCAGGATTAAAGATGATAATCAGAAGAAATGCTTACACAAGATGATCACTGCAGTGCCGCGCGTTTTTCATAGTCATATGAAATTTGCGACAGAATAGATTTCGCGTGAGTGAAACATACAGTAACGACACAAAATTGACACCTACTGAACAAATCACAGTGCGCAAGAGAATTTTCCATCCAATTGGTATACTTAGTCACGGTACTGTCACTGTCATGTCACGTCATCTAACATCAGTACTGCAAGTCTTTCATAGCGGTACGAAAACTATTTGATAGACCTTTAGGACATAAACATGAAGACGAGGTCTAAGGGCCTAGATTTCATGTAAAGGAAATTAAAAGACTGCGATTATGACAGACAGCGAATACAAAGTTTCTCTAAGAGATATCCCTGAATCAAAACTTTCAGATTTTCAGTGAAAGTCCATGGAAACCTTGATGGTACTGCAGCGAGCTTTAGAATGTCGTATTAAGCCAGTAATACTGTGTTTATAATTTTAATCTGAAGAAAAGTGCATGGAAAGTCAAATAATATTCCTATCACGGTGCAGCTTTACGGAATTTGTGAGATGAAAAGACATTGTTAGTCAATTTCGCCCTATTTTTTGATTCTGTCGGCCCTTAGACCTCGTTTTCATGCTTACGTTGTAAAGATCTATTGCGTTGGTGGTCCAAGTAAGTAGATTTCGAATAACTATAAAACGTCCAGGCACGGAGTCGTTGAAATCCACTGAACCAATCAGAGCGCGTGAGATCACTTTTCATCCAATGATACGGCTTTAACACCGTAACATCATCACGGTTACCGCAGGCACAACAGATTCACGAGATTTTCACAATCATACGAAAATTGCTGCTACAAATGAACGGATAATATTAAGGCGACTTCAAGTTTGTTTTCTTAAAGCTCAGATACGACATTAATGCACACAATTTCCTTAATATCAAAACCTCACAAGTTTTCCAAAGTTTTTACAAGCCGAAAACTACCTTGCATTTCAGCAATATGTTACAATCAGTCAGTTAAGGGAGATGCAAGAATGTGGGGTTGCATCACGGCATACAAAAACTGGTAAAATATTACTTTTCTTTGCTATTCAGGGTTTCAAAATTGCAATGAAAGGACTCAATGGAGGGCGCATTAACATAGGTAAAGGACCAGTCGTTATTTATACCCGAGGGTGGGTCGAAGTAAAACTAACAGTTTACAAAAACAGTTTAGTACACCTATCTCTCTACCCTTAGACCCCCCCCCAACACACACGTTCGTACCCCCCCCCTCTCATTTTTCAAGACCCCTCCTTTCAGGGATAAATGATGAAATCCCTAAGAATTCGGGAAAAATAAAACATCAAAGATAAAAGATAAGTATACTTGACATAATTCCAACCAAAAAAATTAAGGTGGCAAAATTACACTTTCGAAACTTCACCGTTGGGGAGTCATTCATGTTTATTTCTTGTTCCTTTTATTTGGAAACACTGAATACTTTGTGAAAACTAGTAAACAATTTTAATAAGAGCCACGGGTAAAACAGAGATACTTTCAAAATTCAATTTATCCGTATCGGTTAAATTTCGTATATTAAATGATGACTCTTGACGTCACAGTCATTAGCATATGGCATGGAAAAACCTTTATAACTTCAAGACGCATCAGTCAAACTATATAATTTCTTTTGGTCATAGAACAGCTCACCTCATGTAAAATCTATACTGACCGGATACTGAGAATATTGTCAGATGGGTCATAGGCACTTTAAGTTATTCACTGGTTTCTTATTCTGGAATGGAGGGGCACTTTTCATAAATCAATAATGTGTTATCCCTCACTGCACATGGAATTGTCTAGTAAGAAATGAAGAGGTATTGTGTTCATGCAAAGTGCCCCTCAAATTCGATGCTAATGACCCAAAACGAAATGCTTTATGGTTCGTAAGAAAGAAGTATATATATTTTTTCTAATTTGTGTGTTTGTTCTTGTGTCAGCATCTTGTTCGCTTGGTGCTGCTCAGATAGCACTAGAGAAAACGATCCAGTACGTGAAAGACCGAAAACAGTTTGGAAAATCTCTCCAAGAAAATCAGGTAATTGTCAACCTACTATAAATAATGTTTTTTTTAATCTTCGTTTGCGCGTTACGTCATCGCATCAAAGTTGGTGGTTGCATTACATCGTCACTGCATGTTAACGTCACTTGCGCATTATCTTTTGTCAGTTGAAGTAAAATTGCTCTTGTCATTGAAATGGTTTAAGTTTGAGCAGCATTTCGTATCTTCCTTTGCTTGATGAGCCAGTCATTTTACGGAGGAGAGGGGGTTGACGACAAGAGATGACGTCATTGTGCAACCAAAAGAGGGAAAGATTTATAGTACCTTAACACTCAAATGGCTTCCGTTGTGAACCAATCGAAAGAGCGCAAAGACGCACGCCGTCCAATCACGGTGCTTGAGCTGCACAACTCGGCACCGTAATTCCCCTGTCTGATTTATTACGTGCCTTGTTTTGACTTCTGTTTGATCGCACTTCCCGTCATGTGTCGTACGGAGTTTCAAGTTCAACGCGGTATTTAGACTGCAAATACCGAGAATCTCCTCCCGTTTCAGTGATATGATTTCCCCTGTTTGAGTTTATCACATACCCTTTTTGAGTTCTATTGCATATCCGATCACTTTTGAGATATCCTCACGATCACGCCTTCCTTTCGTTTATGACGTGTTTAGACTGCATAGAAAGAGAATTAGCTCCATTTACTTTCGTTACTAGCACGGTTACTAAATTTATCTTGTACCTATTTTTCCGCTTCCCCCCCCCCCCGCCTCCCTCCCCCCCCCCAACACACACTACACACACTACACACACTACATGCAGCTTTGCTCTTGGGCCCAATTTCTGGAAGAATTTCCATCGGCTTAAAGCAACAACTATCCACAAAGATAAACAGGGGGGAATTAAAAGAATCTGGAATATCAACTTGGATTTTTCCCTTAATTCTTTCATCAAGTCATCAATTTTAAATTCATTCTAATTCATTCATTAATTTGTAATTTTTCGGGGGTTTTATTCACATTTCTCAGCACATTCAGTTCAAGCTGGCTGAAATGGGAACCAATTTAACGGCATCTCGCTTGATGGTTCGACACGCCGCTTCAAGTTTAGACAACAATTCTCCGAACGCTGCTTCGCTCTGCTCGATGGCCAAACTGTTCGCTACAGATCATTGTTTCCAGGTAAGTTTATAAATACATTTTTATGCCCATATAAAAGGCATTTTGGAAAATCGCTGCCCACGATACGATCGCGGTCAATTTTTGTCAATATATTTACATTACGAATGTTCTTCCTATTCATTCAGAATGCCGGGTCACATGATGGCACGACACGGCACGTCTGTACTGTGTGGGAAATAAGTTATTCCAAGGGCCTTTTCATTGGTGGACCGCCTAGTAGAGCGGTGTTCGTGTGAGAGAGAAACGTACATGTACGGTAATGACTTACAGCATGTGCAGTAATAACTGAAATTGCAAAAATTCATAACGACCACTACAACCTCCAAGACCTCAGTCATACTTTCAGTCTCACACCTCTGCAACTTAATAACCCCCCCCCCCCCACAAGACTTTATCAAAATAACCTTTCCCTCCCTAATTTTGCCGACCCTCCCCTGCACCACGCCATAATAAACGACAGTCCCCTTACCGTGTGCAGAAACTTTGTATTGTACCTCAGCTGTATAATCAAAGCTTGTTTGGTTCTAGATAACCAACGATTGCCTCCAGTTACACGGTGGATATGGTTATCTAAAGGGGTACCCTGTACAGCAATATGTACGCGACACTAGAGTGCACCAAATATTAGAAGGTAGGTCTTATTGATATGTGTCAATCAAATCCCAGAAATACCGTATGGAAACAAACACTAGCGTACAGCAAATATTAGGAGGTAGGTCTTATTGATAGGTGTCAATCAAACCCAATACTAGATTGATGCAAATATTATTAATTATTGACACGTCAGTCATAAACCTGGAAAAAAACAATCACATGCGAGGTGCATTCTGCATAAAGTACAGTATATGAATGTACGGATTAAAGCCAAAATAAACGGCTCTATTGTATACTAGATTAAGGGGGTACGTATTTACTTATGGTACATTGACCTGCGTCATACAGTGTTTACAGTGTGTAAGCACCATTGTACGTCATTTGTAAATCATTGTCATATATCAATCACGTTTAGAGCGTTTTGCAGTTCTCGCCAGGAGACTCGTCAACTCTTTGACGCCTTTGTTTTTTTTGGCTTCCTCCAAATTTACGTTGTTTTCTCATTAATTATTCACGATTTGAAATCAAAGAATTTCTATATTCCCTTTTATAAAATATTTAAGATATAACGCGCGCGCTGATTGGCTGGCTACCGTGTTTATATCAGAGGACAGAGACACACTCGCGCTAAAACAGCGAAAATTATTTTATAAAATCAATCTAAAATGATCGCTTATGTCTGTTCTGTGATGTAAACACTCCGGAAGATGAAGAGCTCTCGAAAAGGAATACGCCTCGTCTTCCCAATCTTGCTTTTCTCGTGTTCTACATCTCCCATCGTATTTACATCTCAGTATAGAGACATGCGCGCGGGTTTTATATTGCTTAAACATGAGATGATTATTGCGAGCTTCGTGAAAGTACGTTTTTAAGGCATGTTTACATATCCGTGAACTATAATATTCATTTTATATGTTTCTTTTCTCTTTCACAGGAACAAATGAGATAATGCGGTTGATCATATCCAGAGATATCCTTGGCCTATGATATAGCGAATCAGTGTTGAATGTCGTGTTATAATTCTTTGGGAATATGAAATATTATTGATATGGTCTAGTTATGGCTGTGGGTTACATAAGAAAGAACGTGGAGCATATATGTACAGTCGCATCTCCCACCTCGCCCTATCCCCGTGGGAAAAACCGTCTGTGCACAATCAGGTAGATGAAAGCTCCATAGACCTACCTTAACCCGAGAATTTGAAATTGAAGCATGAATAATTGTGCATGGCAACATGGGAAGATGTACAGCAGGCTAGTAGGACCAAAGTTAAAACAATATCGTATTTTTACGTGCGCTGAGATACGACATTTCTCAGTGGTAGAAATCCTTGCAAAACACTGTAGTTTATATAATAAAAGTGGGATATTTCGTCCCACAAGAGATTATCAAGGTCACGAAGTATAAATGTTTAATAAATTTAAGGTGTATAATTGTGGTTTTCTAAGTGTGAATAATGCTAAATATGAAGAATTTCGGAAATGTACTATTATAAAATACTATATATCTGTCTAATGTTCGCGTAATTTACTAGACCATGGGATGTTAATTCAACTTGGTGACTCCCTAATATATCCCAAGATGCATGTCAGGGTTCGCTTAGTGGTTCCGAGATGCAAGATTTGGTGTAAATCAATTTATGATAATTGTCAGTAATTAATGCTATAAACTTTTGAAAGAAAATGAGAAATTATATAAGTAACATGAAAATTGAACGATTTTTATCAATCAAGACAATTTTTCTGTTTTCTCTGGCTAAACAGGCAGAATAATATATTGAATAATAATGAATAAACGTCCAATAAAATGTTGAATAAAATCAATTTTCTTTAAACTATGAATTTTATATTTTTATTGACAAATATAAACTTGAGTTGTTCCGTTGGGTTTTGGTGGAAATCTTGTTTGTTAAGGAAGCGTTTAAGTTTGCTGGGGATCGGGTTAGATGGACAGGGTTCGTACGGGTTATGGAATTTCGTAATTTTGTTTTCCAGGCCTGGAAAGTCATTGAATTTAGTATAGGCCATGGAAAGTCATGAAAAATTGTTTTTATGACGTGAAATAGTTAGACATCTTCTATTTTGTGAATAGAAATGAGAGATTAAATGCAGACTGTGCCATATTTAAACTTGATTGTAATATCATAAAATGTTGTCAAATTAAAAGAGTTCTGAGAGTTTTCAAAATGTGTCAGTTAATTTTGGTCGTGGAAATCACAAAAAGTCATTGAAAAAGTCATGGAAAGTCATGGAATTTGAAAATGTGAAAAGAGTACGAACCCTGATGGAGGTGTCTGGAAGGCTCTTCAGCGCCTTGCTAAACTCTAAACACCTTATAACATTGAAAAATGAAATTCTTCCGACGTTTTTAAGAAACACTGCACTAGGTGAATACGGAGTTTGAATCTGAGTCTTCTACTGATTGATGTTTTCATTTAAAATATCCATTGTATTAGTGGAACTCAAGGTTTCTGGAATCCGTCAAACGACCATGCATTTTTCTTGCTATAATATATTCTTGCTATAATATATTCTTGCTATATATTTAGGGGTCGAGAGGGAGACTACAAACTTTGGTACATGTCAACAAATTGTCAACAAACAAATGCTATCGACTATATATTTTGAAGAAAAAACAGCAGATGACAAATTAAGTTAGGATAGCGTAGTTTTTAGTTTTGACAGCCACTCACGTTACTTCCCATAAGTTTTTTTTAGCGACCATGATTGTTGTTTCAATATTGTTATCTAAATAGACTTGTGTGTAAACAACTCCATAAACTCGATTGTAAAGTTAAACAAATTACAGCACTAATGCGTAATTGTTTCATAATATTTTGACAACTCTAGCGTAAATCGAATAACTTTGTTGCGACGAAAGTTGGAGAAGGAGTTAAAAATAATCTAGGGTTCTAGAGCACACAAGAAGGTTAGTAAAGACTAAAAACCATTACAGCCTTTTTTTGTAACAGTTTAAACCAACAATGCCACGGCAGAAAATCCAGATTATCCTCAAGCCTGTAGATTTTTCTCCTCTTTTTCCTTTTTATGACTTTACTCTGGTAAAGTTACGTTGCAATAATAAGATGCTGCAGAGACTGGATCGTTCTAGTGAACAAGTAACTCGAGTGATCCAGTCCTGTGGTACAAACGTCAAGAACTAGATTTTGCCATTATCAGTCTAAAAATGTTCTTCATCATGCCATCATGTCGTTATCATGGGTTAAGGTTGCACTAGACAGTTTTTCTTTGCGAGTGGTTTCGCAATTTTGTTGCACAAGTTGCACGAGACATTGCCTATAGTATAACATACCAAAAGTGTCTGAGTTTTACTTCTCGCAACGGTTGCGGCAACGAAATTGCGAGACACTTTTAGTCTGTTACACTAGGCAATGTCTCGTGCAATTTATCTCGCAACAAAATTGCAAGATAAGTTGCTGGGAAAATTGTCTAGTGTAACAGCACCTTTAGGACTGATCGAGTCATCCTATGACAATCTCTAGCTGTGTGTGCTTCATGCTGTTTACTTATATCCAGTTCGCCTCTTAGTTTTTTCATCATTTTTGTTCTATACATAGACAAAGTGCAAACTAATTTACTCGTTAGTTTCCCCCTGCACAACAGGGCCTGTGAGCTTGGTCCTGTATTAGGTCACATATAGTGCATGTTGCTTACTGTCGCGCTTTTAAGGTACGGTAATACGGGCAACAAAATCGTGCAACTTGTCATACAACGTTGTTGCGTTGCAAGCTGCAGAGTAAATGTTCATGTTACCACTCCGCACGCAACATATTTTCTCTGTTGTGAAGAGTCGAGATGGCTTCTATTTCGTGGAACAAAGAAAATTTGTTGCGCACAGAGTGGTAATACGAGCAACATTCTGTAACTTGCAACGCAAAAATGTTGTATGACAAGTTGCACGATTTTTTTGCCCATTTTACCGCACCTTTAGTTAACGTAATAAATTCTGCTGCATTTTAGTTTATCTTTTAACCGATGTTGCACTTCATCGTGGCGAGCTTAGTGCCCAGAGCAGGTATAGTATGGTTTCAGTAAAGCAACTAATGTCATAAATCTCTCATTTTTTACAGTTGTCTATCCATCATGAAGATCCCAAGGGCTGCTGTATTGTTCACTATTGTTCTGCTACTTGTAGGCAAGAAATTTCGATTTATATCATGATTTGAACTCATGCTTTAGTAATAGCCCACTTTCGATATTTTGGTTGAGTAATCGCACACAATAAGATTTGAGTCGAGGCTCCGGTGAAAAAAAGAATAATTACGATTATTTCGATGTTATTTGCTTGGTAAATGATTAGATTGAGTATGATTTTTGTTTCTTGAGTATGTTTTGTTGCTTGAAGAAACGTAAGTTGCTCGATCTTACGAATTTTTCATTGTTATTCCCCGGAGCCTCGACTCGGTTCTTATTGTGCGTAAGCACTCAACCATATATCGAAAGTGCGCTATTCCTTGTTGATTTTCACACTTGGTGGACGGGAAGACATAAGAAGAGGAAGAAAGTGAAAGAGCGGAAATAGCTATCTTGAGATGAGAGTTTTAGATATGACTCTACGGTAATGGTGGGTTTTTCTATGGGAATAAAATGTACAAATCAAAACGAATTTCCCCGATTACTAGCATATTTTTCAGTTGGTTAGGCCATTTGTCAAAAGACGTTTTCCAAATTTCGTGGGTGGATTCGAAAACGAGGTTATTTCGGACAGAGTGAGGAAACAATTCTGCAGCCAACGTAGATGTCTTCCCTGATATCTGCATCAGTTTGCCTAATTTTACTTCGGAGATGATACAGCACAGTTTATGATCTTTACTTGCAAGCCAAATTGCAGTCGTTTCTTTATTGGTTGTTTTGTCTGGTTATGTATTCTGATCAAAGTGCTATATTTGTGTTATAGATAAAAGTGACGGCAAAGAGAGGTGAGATCAAGCTGTTGTACCTCTTGTACCTTCAACGCGCGCACCTTTGTAATACGCGCTCAGTTTGTAAACCAGAAAGCTTTTATTTGTAATCGAAAAGCGCGCGTTGTTTACAAAATAAACGTATTCGCTGGTTTCTTATTCTCAACTTTGAAGGGTACTTCAAACAATTGTAACCAAAGTGCCCCTCAACTTTGATGCAAATGAACCAGAACGAAATGCTTTATGGGTCGTAAGAAAGCAGGGTATTAACGTATTTTTTTCTTGTGGCATGTCTGTCCTATTTTTAAATTGTCTCGCTTGCTAGCAGCCGTTTTTGAAATGTTATCCATGTTTTTGAAAATTCACCCTTGTTTTCATTGAATCGTTTTTCCCCCCCCAGATCAAAGCGTGGAGAACCAATCCTTCATGATATCTATACACTCGACCATTTCATTGAGCTGGTCGAAAAGATCGAACAACATCCCAAGACTAACATGGACGTGGCAACGGTTGCTAACTACATACGTGGACTCATGGGTAATGATGACCAAGAGCTCTGGAAAGTGCTGATTCCTGGTAAGACCTTGAGATCGTATAGGCTAAGGGACACATTGTGTTAAAATATTGAGGGGGCTGAGAATAGACAGGTAGGGTTATCATTTTACAGCTCCTCATAGGAATAGACAACTGAAAGGAAGGATTACAGCGGATTTCGTATGAATAGGAAACGATGTGGTAACTTCGTAGCTGTATTGTAGCTCTACCGTTACCGTAACTACGCATTGTAAATGAAAGAATTTATGCAAAAACAATGGGAAACCATTTCAGAGTTACTGCACACCATACCATGTACTTAGTGTTAGTCTGCACCGGACGTTGTTTCCCATTCATGTGAAAACCACTCTTAAAATAACCTACTAATCTCCTGCTTACTTATTGCCAGCCTTATATAGAACACAATAATAACAATACGGCTTAGGAGCATCCTTGATACTGCCATGAAGCTCCATAATTAGTTTCATTTAGTGACCTTACACACTCGACTTCTTCAGCAAGGAAAAGAATACTATGAATTGACGTTAACTGAGAACAACATTAAATAGACTTCCCTACTTTGGGCGTAATGCTTACCCATTTCATACCACTTGTTGTCCTCTTGGGAATACAATTATTTTTTGGAGGTACATACATATTAACGAGCATTTCCAAGAAGCAAATAAGTAAACACAAGGAAGTGACAGGTGATCTGAAAAGGGAAAACATTAAGCCCAAACCGAGATCTATTCTAAACCCGAGCCCGATATATTTTTAACCTTGTAGGTTCATATGCGCCTCTTCCCGATGGCGTACTATCACTCAAGGAAAAGAACGTCCTCATTAACATGGTAAAACACCGCTACGATGGACCAATAGAATACGGCGTTGTGCGCACACCCCATAATGACACCATAGCCATTGGTCACGTGATTAACGGCATCTGCGCAGGCGCAGTTCGTGACAAAGACCTATCTCTAGTGGACTGGAACGAAGATGTCGAAGACCCAATCGATAATCTCTTGGCTGCTACCATCTCAGGAACTCTGAGCCGAACGGGCCTTGAAATGAGAAACGATCCTACTAGGGTCCTTTTTGGGCCAGGTGGCTCCTGGGATCCCAACAGTTTGTGCCCAGAGCTTTATACAAGGAGTTCTGCTGTGGTATCGAGTGCCTCGGACGCTCAGATTCTTGGTGACGTAGATGGGTTTTTATTGGGTTATAACTTGAAAGAATGGAAAGCAAAAGGTGTGCGTTTGGGACAACTACTGCGCATGTATTATTCCAGTGGAGTGTGTTATGATGGATCGTTTGTTGAGTAAGTATTGACTACTTCTCATCTACACCTACTTCAAAAAACGGCGATAGGTCATTCCGCAAAACCCCAAACGAAGTCAGCGCACGGCTATGATCTTATGCCGAATGCGGAATGATTTTAGAAGCATCGAACTTAACTCAACCGTCTTTCAATCAGTGGACGTCTTTGAGCGTATTTCAGACCATTTGTCATTCCATTGGGTATTGTTTCTTTGTTTCTTGGTAACGCTTGAGAACATACGTTAATATGGATGACCCTCAAACAAAGAATCGTATTCCCAGGGGATTGACACGTAGTCTGAAATGTGGATTTGGTCTACTACGTATCGTTTTTTTTCCTCGAGTTGAAATCCCAAGCATTGCGCAATATTAACCCCTTAAAAATCATTCTTTTCAGCTGCTACCGCTCTACCAACGTCAAGAGTTTGATCAACAATAATTTTCTTCTTCCACAAATAAATGTCTTTGCTTTTTCTTATCACGACAAACATCAAGCAAAATATCCAAACGTAAAGAAGAGGGATATCATTACGATAGCCAGAAATACAAATAAGGGCTTCTTCACGTATGTAGGTACGTAGATATCACTAGTCTTCTGAAGTATTAGAGCGATTTTCGATATGAGTGGGAAAAGTGCGGTACTGACTTAAGAACGTACACGGTACGGTATGCAGTAAAACTGAAATGGCTTCCCATAAGAATGGTTATTGTATGAGTGGGAAACGTACGGTACTGACTTACAGCACGTACACGGTACGGTATACAGTAACACTGAAATGGCTTCCCGTAAGAATGGTTATCGTACGAGTGGGAAACGTGCGGTACTGACTTACAGCACGTACACGGTACGGTATGCAGTAAAACTGAAATGGCTTCCCGTAAGAATTGTTATCGTATGAGTGGGAAACGTACGGTACTGACTTACAGCACGTACACGGTACCGTATGTGGTAGAACGGAATTGACTTCCTTTTCCTTTCGTGTGAGTCATCCAATCACAGAGCGTAGTTACGGTTACAGTAAAGTACTGCTAGAGTGCGGCCATGAATTTACTGTATAGTTTCCAACTCATACGAAATCCGTTCCAAGGTTGGGACAAAAAAGGCCAAAGGTTGCAGAAGCATTCATGACACGCAGATGATGTGTACTGATCGCCGAAGACAAGTCAGGTGATGTGCTTTTGTAGCCGAGGAGCCGAGGCAACTTTGGAAGATTAAGGCAGATTAACTTAAGCGATAGACAGATGCCCTGCTAGCAGGGGTCCCTTTTCGTTCTTTCTCGTTTTTCTTTGTCTTTTCGCTGTGCTGACTCGTTCTTTTCCCTTTTGAGCATGCGACCGTTTCCAGTCCGAAAAGGAAATTCTGTCACGGCACGTTGAACTTTTTTAATGAAAATAAACCATCACACGCGAAAGGAATAGCATTTTCTCTTACTCATGCAAAAGCAACCCTCCACGTGTTAAAAACATCTCGTTTCAGAGCGGATATCTAAAAACACTGTCTGCGAAGGTGCGTCTAAAAATGAAGGTTTGTGAAAACTATATTTGCTACACTTAATAAGTTCGAGTGTGTTTGATCACAAAATCCATTAGACACTAACAGAGTTTAGATTTGATGACTTCAGATTTGCTGTTGGGAGAATCCTGCAGCGTAAAAACGATATATTTGATGGCATGAAATTTCGGAAATTTTAGGAACGTTTGTGTGCTTCGTGTAGGTTGTATGTGTACCAAGAGGGCAACCAAAGCTAGCCTTAAAATTGTTTTATTTCTCTCAGGTTGTGAGCTGCCAGCCAACATTGTTTTTGTCATGGACGAATCTGGCAGCATTAAACAACAAAACTATTTGAAGGAGAAAACATTTGTCAAGTATGTCCAGACATTTGTTCATGCTTTCTGCATATCCCATCCTATCCCATCCCATCCCATCCCATCCCATCCATCCATTCACCGTCTTTTTGTCATTTCCTATTTTTTGTTTTTCCAGTGTAGCTGTTTAGAAAATTATTCACTCACATCACTTTGATATCACTAGAATAATCATCAGGAACTTCGACATTTCGCCTTCCCAGACTCGTGTGGCAGTCGTAGAGTATTCGCACAACCCTCGTCTTTCAATTGGATTGGATGACTATGGATCAAAGACTAGGCTTGAGTGTGCTATTGATCGATTTGATTATAAAAGTGAGTAATCAAATTGTTAATGATTTGACTATCAGTGGAAATTTCATCAAAAAACTCAGAAGTCGGTTAAAATGTCAACAGAAAAAAAGGAAACTGGACCTTGTGTTTTTGTTAGGGGCAGGGAGATGTTTGAAAAACGGAGCAGAGCAGAGAGATGGAATAGAAGAGGGGAGAAAAGGAGAAAAGAGAGGAGAAAAGAAGAGAAGGGAAGAGAAGAGAAAAGAAGGGAAATGGATTTTTATATCATTTGCATGCCTTCATATTACATAAAAGTGTGATGCATTTTAATTCTGTATCTTTCCTTCGCCAGCTGGCGGTACACATACAGGAAAAGCACTCAAAATGGTGAATGATCAAATCCTCAAAAAAGCGCAAGACAAAACTCGTCTTAACAAGTATGTGGGAGAGAGACTCATCCCTCAAATCGTTATCTTGCTAACTGATGGAAAATCTAACGATCCTGACCCCAACTTACTTAGACGTGAAGTCAATCGAATCAAGAAAGATATTCAAGGTACTGTAGTTGTCAATATTTTCCAATTTTTTTAATCTCTGAGCATAATACTATAATTACTAAAGTGCTGTTATACCAGGCAATTTCCCTTGCAACTAGACTACGTGTCATTCCCTTAGGTATTGTTTCTTTGTTTCTTGGTAACGCTTGAGAAAATACATTAATATGTATCAACGTGAAACAAAGAATCGTATTCTCAAGGGAATGACACGTGGTCTGAAATGGCGAGTAGGTCCTTGGATTGTACATCTCAGTTTATTCGCTTTTATTCTCTTAGGGTTGACGGTTATTGCTGTGGGTATTGGTGGATACAATCAAAAAGAGCTGGAATTGATTGCTACAAATCCATCAAATAACGTGTTTGAGGCCACTGACTTTGAAAGGCTGATCAGATTGGTGACGTCTATACAAAACCGCACTTGTTCCAGTAAGTAAACATGCACTTAAATGAGCAGTCATATCAACATGAATTATAAGTGCTTCTTTTTATTGTACAGCTCCCGTTGAGTTGGACATTGATTTCCACGATGGTGCAAATGAAACAGTGGTCTCTGCCTTCGTCTCTCCCAGTAGGCCTCGATACTTTGTTTTGCCTTCTAAACTCTTTAAAGGGATTAAAAATCTTTACTTAGAGGTAACTAGTCTCAAGGTGGGAGGTAGACCAGATTTCGTAATGATTATGAGCAGCTCGCGGGACGATCGGTGCCGTAAGCGTGCCTTGCGGTAATTGTGATGTTCTAGAATTTTGACGTGCCTTGCCGTACCTTGACCGTGTCACGACCGTGTTCGTGCCGCGACCTTTTCACAGTCATACAAAATCTGTTCTATAAGGAGCACATTTTACTTTGTCATCTTTCCTTTCTGTCTTCTTTTATTCACCCGTTCATCCATTCATTTATTCACCATTTATTCATTCATTCTGATTCAATCATTCAATCTCCCATCCCTTCTTTTATGCTGATTTTGATTTATTCATTCATTCATTTCATTCATGAATTGTTTATTATATTCAGGTAACTCCTATGTATGGTACAGTAGCCATCTATGCATCACGGACCTTCGAAACCCCTGGCCCACTAAACCACACCTACAAGATAGATCCTCTCAGTAAGTTCACAGTCAAGCCTTACTTGTATGGAACAATGGACCTAATCCATTGAGCGTATTTGTTTTCCCATTTCAGACCTCGTGTCATTCCCTTGGGTATTGTTTCTTTGTTTCTCGGCAGCGCTTGAGAAGATACGTTAATATGGATGAGCCTCAAACAAAGAATCGTATTCTCAAGTGAATGACACGTGGTCTGAAATGGGTAAACAAATACGCCCAGTGGATTAGGTCTATAGACAGATTTCATATAAATATGAAACGCTCGCAGCACGATCGGTGTCCGTAACCCAGCCTTACTGCGATCGTGATGTTTTCTAGAATTTTGAGGTGCCTTGCCGTGCCTTGACCGTGTCACGATCGTGTTCGTGCCGCGAACTTTACACAGTCATACGAAATCTGCTCTACTTAAAGGCTGCAAAGAACACTATCGGTTTTTTGGGCAGACAGCAGCAAAGTAACTCCAGATGTAACATCCTGCATTTTATCTTCACGCTTTTTTATATTGAAGATAAAATTTTCATTTCAGTAAATGTCATATTTAAGGTTTGTTCGATCTCACTTTATATTATTGTAATTTTTGTTTGTCTTTTCTTTCTATCACACTTAGATGCCCAGGAACAAATGATATTGTACATTCCTGACCCTTGCCAAGGTAAAACTGAAACGAGATGAAAATGATGGCAATGGCGATGCGGGAGATGGTGATGAGTGTGATGATGCTGTGTTAATGATGGGTGGAATGTTATAGCGATAATGTTTAATGGTCGTCGTGGTGATTTTATTTGATGGTGGTGATGACGATGACGATGGTAAGACCACATGTAGTTACATTATACTTTTATTTTCACTCAATTGGACAGATTATATCAATACCACGTGTCCAGACGTCTACCTTGCTATATTTGGAGACTCTTCATCACTTTCTTGTTCAGGTTAGTCTTCTGTTCTATACGAGAAGCGTTCGTTACTACAGTTAATAATCATTTGTTCGTTTGACGTTAAAGCAACTATGCTGTTTGATTCATCATTTTTTCCATCCGTCATGAATGTAACCGAAATTCCTTAAGGCTCAGATACACGATGCGACGTTCTCTTGCGAAAAGTTGCTTGCAACGGGGAAATCATGTGTCCACCCGTAAAAGTAGAACTCGTTTCTACTTCTGCGACGTCGCACGCAATATTTGCACGGGTGGACACACGGTGAGATTTTCCTTTGCAGGCAACGTCGCATCGTGTGTCTGAGCGTTAATAATGTGGCTTATGACTTTCTTGTTAAGAGGGCACTCCGGTTCGGAGGCAATGCACGATTTCGCTTCGTTAAGCCTGGTCCTCACTAGCGAAATAAGTATAAGCAACATACGCAGACTCAGTAGTGTACTGCTCATTAGCGGTGCTTGTCTTTTCTCACACCTCGGTGATCAATGCAGTACTGAGTCTGCGTATGTTGCTTACATGCGTATGTCGCTAGTGAGGACCAGGCTTTAAGATCTATTCCTACTACTGGTATGGTCTCTTGATAGTAACTGCAGTCTCAGGCATGGCCCCCGGATCGATTTAAGCCTCACATACCAAGAGGCCATATTGTCATGTATAGTTTTCGCGGAGTTTGATTCCCTTACACTTTTGAAGAGCGCTGCAAAAGTAACAACTTTCCTATAATCCTGTCTTCAGAGTCTCTTACATTTTCTATTAGTCGAGTATAAAGCACAGTTCTACAAGTTTGTTTGGGTTTCAATAGCTAAACCATTGTTATACTAATGTTGCTGCGCTTCTCGCCAAATTTGCAATCTTCAAACTTTTTCTCTAACATTTTTAGCCTTCGTCTCTCCCCATTAACTACTGAAAAATTTAAACAGAAATTCGTACCTTGGTGATGCTTTCATTGTGATGATAAATACAAAAACTGACATTGAAATATTTGTAGGTTTTAAGGTTCAATCGTTTTTGAAATAGTTTCTAACAATAAAGAAAAAAGAAAATAAACCCTGAGGTATATGAGCTAAGTATCATTTTGCTTTTCTTCTCGTACTTTATCCTGCTTGAAAATTTTCGTCTGAATGTTTAGTTTCCAATGGTCAAAGAACGAAATTATTTTTAATGTGTGATCTTTTTATGATGATAAAAATGTCAATCAACAGTCATTTTTTTTTTGTTTCTACATCACCTTAAGCATCACGCCTTCACTTTTTTCAAACCTTCCCGCTGTGGTTGCGAAAATTTTAAAAATCCTTTATCATTTTGAAACATTACGACATTCTGGTGATATCATGAACTTTCAATGATGTTTAGTGAACATTTTATCAAATTATTTCGACTTAGCGACATAGGAATTTGTGTACATAAACTGATGTACAGATTGATATCTCTTGATCTGGGCAAGAATGTGTTCCAGTGATAAGTCAGTGAAATAAATGCCAAGCTCTCGCTCGATTCTTTCAGATACTTAGCATCAAAAGATGAAAATATGTCTTAAAATTGTTCCACGTTTTTCCAATGTTAAACCAAAATCATTAAATAAAAACTACGTTTTGTTTGCTGTTTGCCAAAATATTGTTGATCTACTGTTTAAAAATTTATCAACGTTTTTTTCTCTTCGTTGACACAGTAATCGCAGTGACGTAATTTGACGTACGTCATTTCGGTTACCCATACACCTTCGAGTTAGGATTCTACGATGATGTAGAATGATAATAATCTTTTGCGATATTATTAATGGCGTCTGATCAGACTTGTGACTGAGGATTTCGAATATCATTTGGCATTTTCTGCAATCGTAATCGTTTTTAGCTTTCGTCCTCGATTCCTTTTTTTAAATATTTTTAATTTGTTCGTCCGCACCTTTTTGTCGATTTTGATCATCATACTCGACAGTTTGTTCTACGAAATATTTACAACACACAAAAAATATCGAGTATGGGGATCACTAAGTGATTTAATAGAAGAGCTCTCAGGGTTTCGCCATAGCTTTAGGGCTTTCAGCTAGACCTTTCCTTTCGCGTCGAAGTGAAAAAGGATATTTCCAAATTTGGTGTTATACGGTTAAAAACAAATTGAATTACGAGGATCGTCATTATGTACTAAAACGCGCGCGTGACTTAAACACTGCTCTTTCATCACGTGAAGTAGCTGAAGTGTAACTATATTTCTATACCAGCAGCCTTTTCGAAGTACAGATGGTAATTTCACTTAAAACATTTTCGAGCTTCACTTCACTTCACAATTTAATTTTTGCTTTGTGGAGGGGAAGTCTGTAGACCAAAGAACGTTCGAAGAGCTTAAGCTAAAGGTTTGCTCATTAATAATCTCAGTGTAATTATAATGGTTTAATTCACATATTCAACGTGTAGAGAAACCCATTTCAAAGAAACTGTCCTTGTGAATCGATTGCGAAAACTGCGAATACTGTATGATGCATTGAAACTATGGATGATATCAAGGGCACCAGGACAAAACCGTTGTGTGGGATTTTGTGTGGATTTAAATAATAAATAAGTATTTAAAAGTTGTACTTATCTGTTTTCATCTGATATGCAGAAGTTTATTGACCTTTAGGGCCTCTGTTCCCGAGCGCCAAAGGCTGTTATTTGTTTGGTTAAGTACTTTAATAAGTTAATAAGTTAATCAAATTCGAATTTGATTAACTTATTAACTTATTAAAGTACCAAATACCGAGTGACATCCGATCGGTGAGTTACTAAGCGTCACGGGACTGTGCTGAGCTGTGTGTTCACTACTAAAGGTCGGCCATATAAAAACTGTTGAAACCAAAGTTCACGTTTCTCAGCCTTTTGCTCGGGAACAGAGGCCATTTAAAGGTCAAGAAACTTCTGCACATCAGTAGAAAACAGAAGTACAGCTTTTAAGTTAAAAGGCGTATTTATCATTTAAATCCACACAAAATCCCACGCAATGGCTTTGTCCTGGTGCCCTTGATGATATTACTGAAAAAAATTATTTATACGAAAGCAGATGTGATGCATGATGTGTAAAACATTTTTTTTTTTAATTTACTACTAAACTATTTGATGTTAAAATTCTCTTATTGCAGATTTACGAGGGGAAAATGATGGCAAGTTGTAGTTTTCAATTGCTGTTTGTCTGCGCTCTCTTTGGTAAGCTTCTTCTTTCTGTTTCACTTTCTCACACGAGGCATCATCCTTTTTAAAGTCAATAATTAACATTGTCCACCGAAGAAAGACATTGAGACTACATAAAATATCGCGTGGTACCTAAAAACTCGCCCTAAATGCTTGTTAAAGGAAATCATTGTGTACGTAGAGTTTATATTTATTATTCCCTGTTAACTGTTAATAACACTACAGTTTAAATTTGAATTTTTATCCCTTCAAACCAATAAAAAAGGATTCACGTGATATTTCTTGTAGTCTAATGTCTTTTTTCAGTGGACAACGTTGTTAACGTTGACTGTATATATGGACATTAATTAATTAGTGGGCGGGAGCTCCTACAAATACGGGGACAGCATTTTGTTAGGCTAAATGTGTGTTTTGAAGCGTATATATGACACGCTATAACTGATATCTATTTTCCCCTGTATGTTTGACAAACCAAAGTGAAGTTAATCAATAATAATGGTGATTACATGCAATGAAAAATACTGAGCGAAAATGGGTCAAATACTCTACTCTAACTCGAAGTATAGTGTTTAAGACACGAATTCATATCTTTCTTTCATGAAGGATACCAAGGCGCGCTTCAGCGGATTGGCACATCCTGTTCCATCGACGACAGGAATATTACACTGCATTTCCTTCCTACATGTGCTTTAGCTGCGGTTTACTTTATTATCACTTGCGAGGTCATCTGTCTGTGCTAGAACATCGAATCATGAGAGAGCCGGATTTTTAACGAGAAAAGGACTGTCTCACAATGAAGATATGTGGCATATGCCAAAAGGAAAAGTTGTCTTACAGATAATTCTTGTATTCTCCTTAAATTTTGCTCAACATTCTATAGGATTCTGCCTGCTGTGTGATCCTTCGCATCCTCCCTTCCTACTTTTCCCGACAACATAATTATGCAATTATCCAGTGGGGAATGGGGTCTCAGACACCCTTCTCTAGCATCTGAGCCTTGGGAATCACACCAACTTTCTTACAATGTCTAAAATATGCTTCACTCAGTATTCAGAATCCTATTTCGGAAAGTACGTCTTTATGATCTTAAAACCATTTGTTGCAAACTCAATTCCTGTACTCGGTATTTCATGTGAGCAGAGTTCTTGTTGGGTCTCTTCTTTGATACGAGGATTTTTCTCCAGGTTATCTGGTTTTCCTCCCTCCGCAAAATCCAACACTATAAATTCTAATTCGATCACTGAGTTAGCCGTGCCGCCCCTGACCTGGATGAACCCTGCATAGGTTGTTTAAGGGTTCGGTAAAATTGATGTTTTTTGTGTTTATTTAGGCACCGGTGTTCTACATACTCAAGGAAATGAAATTTTGAAACGGTAAGACGCTAACAATGTACTGTGTGTAAGCACCACTAAATGCAAACCAAATGTGCGGCCACTCTTTTTTTTTGGGGACTGATTGTGGACAGAAAAGTGGTTGTCCAACAGGAAACGCGGATGGATTCGCCCGAGCTGGTGGAACCATACTCAACGCTCTTTTATCATCATGCATTCAGTACGATACTGTGAATGGGTGGCTTAAAAACCAAGACAAACATCCTTTAAGCCCTACCACTTACATGTGCAGTAGCCACAAAACGGCAGCACTAAGTGGTGTGAAGCTGTATATTGAATTTGAATTAAGCTTGATGTACATGAACATGGATATTAAAGAACACAAGCGCTTGACAGCATGACACTTGGTGCTCACTTTTTCACTCTTGCGCATGCGCCTAGAGAAGTAGCGTGAAACTCCGCCTCATGCACGTATTGAAAATGCTGTCTAATCAACATCATTTCATAGAACAGATTTCGCATGAGTGGAAAACGCTATGGCAAATTCGTAACCGTACCGTAGCTGTGCCGTACTTTACCGTAGCGGTAGCTACGCGCTCAGTGCGACTGGATGATTTACACGAAACAATAGGAAGCTATTTCAGTGTTACTTCATACCGTACCGTATACGTGTTGTAAGTCACTACCGTACGTAACCCCCTCATACGATAACCATTCTTATGGGAAGCCATTTCAGTGTTACTGCATACCGTACCGTGTACGTGGTGTAAGTCAGTACCGTACGTTTCCCACTCATATAAAAACCGCTCTCATTCTCCAAGACTTCAATTCCGTTTCTAGGACCAGGAGAAGTACGCCTATTGTATATGACATCTACGCACTCGATCACTTCATTGAACTCGTGGAAAAGGTCGAGAGGAATGTAACCAGAGCTTATGATGTGGCATCCTACATCAGAGAACTTGGCTACGACAGTGATTACTGGACAACCCTTGTAGGTTAGCGATTAGCTATCCAGACTTGTTTAATTTGAGCAAGGGAAGGAGTAATGAATAATGTTAAGGAATGACGTCATGTACGTCAAGGTTACTAATCAAGATGATGTCACAGCATTTCCTTTTTTATATCCTGCTAGCAGAGGTCGTTCTTTCTCTTTTTGCTTTGTCTATCCGCTGTACTGGCTTTTGGTTTAGTTGTTCTCAATCGTTACGATATGTAAGTCTGCCTAGACTCGGCTTTTTTCTGTTCTTTTTTCTGGATATGCGCCGAGTTGTCGACGAAAACCCTGGTCGATAAGGCGCGCACAGGAAACAAAAAGAGAATTCTGTGACAAAAATGAGCCTGCAAACATGCGCACGCATGTTACCAATTTCTAACTGGTCGCTCATGAGCCAACGACATTAAAATCCAAAATTGGTTGACAACAAATGCATGTTACCAAGCAACCTGTGACATATCACGTGACGATACTCGGCCATTGCTCAAACGAAAACAAAAAAGTCCAGGCAGAAGTTACTTTTTTTTACATTTTTGTTGTATGTATAGTCAAAATAATTTTCCATTACAGGAACAGCACTACCTCTCCCAAGCGGTATCCTAACCAGGAAGGAAAAGGAAGTGTTCAGAAAAATGGTTGCCCATAGATACGATGGATCACGTGAGCTTGGAGTTGTCATCACCCCGGCTGGTAAAACAGTTGCTATTGGTCACGTGATCAACGGAATCTGTGCGGGATTAAGTCGGAACAAGCGGGTTTCCCTCGCAACGTGGTCTCCGGGTGCCGAGAAGGAAGTTGATAATCTTTATGGTGCGACCATTTCAAGAGATCTCGCTCAAGCCGTACTGGCCAAGAAACAAAACCCTTCCCTTCCATACTTCGGTCCCGACGGATCATGGAATAATAAGGACTGCCCTGCAAGTTACACCCGTTCATCTAGTGTCACAACAGGGGCGTCAAATGCTGAACTCCTGGGGGACATAGACGGGTTTATTTTGGGATATTACATTCCACAGTGGGTGAGAAGAGGTGTTCGCTTGGGTCAGCTGTTTAGGATGTATTATTCGACTGGAATTTGCTATGACATGTCGGTGGCAAGCTGCAAGCGATACAATAAGTTCAAGAGTCTCACTGATGATGAGTCCTTACTCGAAGAGATATCTGGAATTGCTGAAGCGATTTATCTCAAAGATTCTACTTCTTACCCCAATGTCAAGAAAGCTGACATCACTCGAGCTACTCAATTCACTGTAGAGAAGTTCCTCCCATATGTAGGTGAGTAACGGGAGCAGAAGCTTCGGAATGTCGTAGAAAAAATTGCAAACCAAAACAAATGGAAAAAATTTCTTTTCTTTCCTACTTTCCCTGTTGAAACGTTTGGGGGAGAGGGGCTGTTGGATATAGGGACTTCGTACTGGCTTTTTTCTGAATCATATGTTACAGAAACAAAATAAAATAAAATAATTATTTAAAGTGCCCCTAATGCCTAGGACCATACTTTGAAAATCCGTTCTTCATAACGTTTTGGGTAGGACAGTTTAAATTCTGCTGGTAATGGATGAGCCATTTCTAAGTTCTAAGGGATTGAAGATCTTGATATGTAAATTATGTGACGTCATCATTTGCATTTCTAGATCTTTAATCCTTCATTACTCGGAAATATGTGGGTGCACAACCAATAAAAATGAACAATATTATCAGAAACGTTATGTTACGTTAAGAATGGATTTTCAAAATAAGGTCGTAGACGATAGGGGTACTTTAAGTTGTTCCTTTCGTCCTCAGAAAAGCTCCAAAACAATCAGCAGTGTCCCAAGAAAGAAGAAGGTATGCTACGTGGTTTATCCATCCACCCGTTTACAAATACACCACCACCACCACCACCACCACCACCACCACCACCACCACCATTTTTTGAACTTCACCCTGGAAATGTTCAGTTACTTATAAAAACAAGAAAAATGCCAGTTTTGAAAATCTTTTTTCATAATAATTTGATATTTGACAACAAGTTTTTGGACCAAGATTTTGGAGGCTCACCACCTATTTTTGAGCTAGATCACCTTGTATAATGTTCAAATAGGTAAACTTTTGCCGCAAAAATCGAAAAAAATACTTTTTTTCGATTTTTCTCCAAAAACCTTGGAGATCCGTAAAGTGTACTTTATGCTGCTTCAACCTAGGCTCTCCACCTCATTTTGGTTTCACGTTAAATTTACGAAGCTTGCAAGTCTAGTGTAAGTTCAAGAACTACTTGGAACCTTCGATTTCAAAGTTATGACAAATTTTGTAACATGAGAAAAAGTTGCTTTAAACAAGACGCAAAAACATGATATTTGGTAGGCATGGTTTTTGAAGGTTTGGAGTGAGGTTCGCAAAAGAATCCGTGTGAATTTCATAATTTTGTGCAAAATACGGCTGATAGTAAACTTTTTGAACATGTACAAAATTTTTCTTTTCCTCT